>QANU01043014.1:20670-43771 GCA_003254905.1 Nissolia schottii
AAAAAAAAATACAATGGGGGCAACATAGACCAACCCAAAAAACTACGAATGGCATTACCAAAATACCGGTGAAACCACAAAAATTCAGAGAAAAATACGACCAATCAAAAGCAAGCTACGAGACCCCAAAAAACAAAAGCACAGCACTCGCCAGTAAAATAGCGAGCTTGTGCTGGGGGCAATGTTACGGGCTAAAAACTAGGGTCGGAGAGCTATAAACCTCTAAGAGGGAAAGGAGCTCGCATCCCCTAAAAGGCCCGAAGGGTCTAACCCCCTAAGGAGCAGAAGAGGCTCTCCCCACCTGGTCAGACCGGCCTAAAGAGAGAGAGCCTCATGACACTTAGAGGACGAGAAGGTCGTAGGCCCAAACGCTGCGAACTCCGTCCGGCCCAACAAGGCTAAGAGGAGGTAGCGGCAACCTCTCCTCCCCAGTCCGCAACCAACTCCTGGATAAGCGGGAAAAGATAAACCGGGGGAGCGGATAAGAAAACCCCCCGCTTTATCTCTATCTTACCTCTATCTTTGCACTCTAAGCTCATATATAAAAGCACACGACCCCTCGGGTCACCAGGTACCTCTCATTCTCCTCTTAGAGAACTCTCCTAATCCCTGTGCTTACTTGAGCGTCGGAGTGCCTTTGCAGGTACACCCCGCCGCCGCACTCTCTCCGAAAGGAACCTACTTGAAGCTTTTGTCCAAGCCTCCAAACCCGCTCGGAGCTTTCGTGCGAGCCTCCGAACCCGCTCGGAGCCTTCACCCCAACCTTTGAGCTTCCGTCAAGGCACCTTCCTCACTCGTTCAGGTAACCTCGTACCCTTTACAAATTACTCACGAACAGTAATATATATATATATATAATATATGAATGGGATAACTTTTAACTTTTTTATGTCAAAGAGCTTTAAGTGTGCTTGAAGTAATGGGAAATTATGGTCCACATCTTAAGGGTCTGACCTACCATGAAATAAGGAGTTGGAGCATACAAAGGAGGTGTTGAAGGGTCATGTGGTAGAAAGGATGAGATATGAATGCTTAATAATGTCTGATGGATGGATGAATTGGAATAAAAGACACTACTAAAAAAATGCTAAATACCGGCACATTTAACCAATAGATTTATTTGACATTATTATCGGCAGATTTTGAGTCCCTAATCCACCGGTCAGTGGCATTTTGGAATTTGTTAACGAAGAAGCTCAACGTTACCGACAAATAATGTATCCATCGTTTTTGCCCGAAAATTGTGGTGCCTATATATTATCGTCGGATATATCCGTCAGTAATCACTAAATACTTAAAAAAAGAAAACAAAAAAGAAAAAGTATTACCGACAAATATATCTGCCGACAAATGGTATTTTTTTTAATAATTTAGGGTTATGGTTTATTAAATTTCTTGTTTATCTTCTTTAATAAATAATCACAACATAAAAACATCACCAAAATTTGACATGATGAGTCTAACGAATCATGAGAACTTTTGACATATGATGAGTCTAACGAATCATGAGAACTAAGTATAGACCAAATAAAATAAGTTTCCACGTTTAATTACAAATCTTTATCAACGATCGCTCGACGAGAGAGTTAATTGATTATTGTGCATGCTCAAAGCGATTGTGCAGGTTTAATTGAAGACCAACATAGTCTTTATAACTTTCTTGTACTATGGAAGTTAGTTCATGTATGTGTAAACACTTTTACATGCATGCATGTATGTATCTCCTTCTTATTGAAACAGATGAAGAACAAGAGGATAATAAAAATGTAGACAATTTAAGACAACGTAGATACATATAATTTCTCTAGGATTAATACGAAATTACTTTTTCTTATACCAATGACAGTTCATTTAATTGTATTAGTTATTTGTTTAAGGGTTAGGGTTTTTTATTTTACCAGCGAACAACATTATAATGGCAGATTTATCCGTTGGTAATCAAATTTTATTGAGAGGAAAATTTACCCCACAAATGAAATGATACATTTTGTTTATATTGGTTATTGGTAGATTTTAGAAAATTACTGATTAATTTATCTACTGGTAACTATTTGTAGACATAAATATGTGAACCTTCTCTTCTTCCTCATTTATTCTCTCTATCTACTTTCTCCACCTCTGCACCACCATGTCCACATCCGTCCACCTTAGCCACCACCTCTGTCAATGCCCTCCACCCCTTCCGTAGATGCCTCAACCACCACCCCTACCGATGTCCTCCACCATTTCCACTGATGCCTTCTACCTCCACCACTAACGACACCAACTATTCCCACCCTCCCTGCCTCCTTGTCACTGCCATCATTGAAGCACCACAACCATTGTAAGCTTTATTTTTATCTTTCTTTTACTTTATTTTGATTGTTTATTTTATTTTGGCTGTGAATTGAATGGTATTGTGATCTGAGAGTCTGATTTGTGTTCTTGTGATTTTTTATCTGTGATTTTGGGGGGTATGGTCTTTTGATTTGGGTAAAGTTTAGGGTTAGGATTTATGTTAGGTTCAAGGTATGATTTAAGGTTAGATTTAAGATTAGGATCGTTGTGTAGATTTGTCTATGAGTCCACCTAAGTCTATCTTAGGTGAGTCATTAGCCCTAGTGTATCCTATCTCTACGTCACTTCTTTTATTTAATTGATATTTTATCTTTATTTTTATAATTCCATATTCTTCTTTATCTTCAATCAATTCAATTTAGTAATTTATTAATTAAAATTGAGCGTGTAATGTTATCCTCGTGGGTTTGTTAACTCGAGTTTAACTAATTATCGTGACTAGTGCACTTGCTAGAATTAACCGCATCAAGTTTTTGGCGCCATTGTTGGAGATAATTTTTACATTAAGATTTCAATTGATAATTTTTCTAAGTTGAATTTGATTTTCTTATCTTAATTTTCAATTTTAACTTTTGAATTTTAATTTTTAAATTTTCTTTTAAACTTTTGAATATATATATATATATATATATATATATATATTTGAATTTCTCTGGTGCCTTCTTTGGTTGTTAAGTGGTTTTAGGAATGGATTGGATGTACACAATGCAATCTTTTTATCAACCTCCTCCATTAGAAGAGCAGATCCCAAACTTAGATCCTTGATCACACAGTTTGGATCACACTAATTCATTTCTAGTTAGATCATGGATGGAAATTCTCCATCAACTATGTTGTAAACCTATTAATTTCTATCCAATTAAGGTTTTGTCTGATTAACATTTGCTATTTGATTACTGTTGCACTATTTGTATGCTTAATCACCGTATAGGTAATTTGTATCCTTGCATGAGATGGGGGAGAGAGAGAGAGAGAGATTGCGAGATAGGAAAAGGTTTAGCAAATCATAGGTTGAGTATCTTACCAAGAAGGTTTACCCCAATCAATGTGATTGTGTGAGGGGTCGGTAGATTAGAGCATAATACCCTTATAATAGGTTTAGATCTCCCAAGATATTAGTGTAGCCAACCTAGACTAAGGGTTACTTGACCTCGAGAGAGGCTAGTAACCATTAATCATAGATAATAGTCATGATTGGATATAATTAGTGAATAGCAACATAGGCGGGAGTAATGGAAGTCATGTGTCCTAACTCCTTTCCTCATCTAAATTCTTCACATAATTTAATTGCTTTTCTTTGATTGCTTTAGTTTTAATTGTCTTTCTTTACTTTTCGTAATTAATCAACCCCCCTAAAAAACATCGTCCAAACAACTAGGAGTGCCTAGTTTGTAAAATAACGTAGTTACCTAGTCCTTGAGAATATGACAACTTGAGTCCCTACAAAGACTCAGTATTACTTGCCTCGACTAGTGCATTTGCTAGCATTAAGAGCATCAGGTTCCAAGTCCTTGAAGAAGTTGAGATGCAT
Organism: Nissolia schottii; assembly: GCA_003254905.1. NCBI lineage: Eukaryota > Viridiplantae > Streptophyta > Magnoliopsida > Fabales > Fabaceae > Nissolia > Nissolia schottii. The sequence goes on from QANU01043014.1 coordinate 24,539, forward strand.
CCCCGACCATCCATGGAAGCATCTAAAGTTGGGTGTGAGGAAGAGGTATTCATTTTGACACCATCAAATCCTCCTCTGAAACCCCCCACCCATGCCTTTGAATCCATCGCAGGTGAAAGGAAATCAAGTAGACTAAGGGTTACTTGACCTCGAGAGAGGCTAGTAACCATTAACCCTGACCATTAATCATAGATAATAGTCATGATCGGATATAATTAGTTACTAGCAACATAGGCGGGAGTAATGGAAGTCATGTGTCCTAACTTCTTTCCTCATCTAAATTCTTCACATAATTTAATTGCTTTAGTTTTAATTGTCTTTCTTTTAACCTCCCCAAAAAACACCATCCAAACAACTAGGAGTGCCTACGTTTGTAAAATAACGTAGTTACCTTGTCCTTAAGAGTATGACAACTTTCTTCCATTGTTCTTGTTGTCGTTCTTTTTAGTTTCTATTACTAGCCAATAGAATGCTTCTTTTTCTTCGTATGATTATTGTTGGAGATGAAAAGTCTTCAAGGTGTTAATTTTGGTAGGGAAACAGTGGTGCAAGGGAGGTGGGGCAAAGAGGGGGGAGGAAGGGGGTCATGGAGAGTAGAGATATCTAGAAAAGAAAGAGGAAGAACGGTAAAATTGAAAATGTGTTTGACCACACTTTTAAAATGTATTTATCTACATTTCAAAAATGTGGCTAAATGCAAATGGACCACCATAGTCCATCAAGTACATCAAGCATCATACTTACATGGTGCATCTTAGCCCTCGCCATAAAAAGATGGCTTAAATATGCTTCGGGTCATTGAAAAGTTTAGGAAATTTAGCTTAGGTCCCTAAATTTTTTTTGTTTAGGTCTAAACATATTAAAAATATTTGGTTTTAGTTTCTGCTATTGGTGAAGTTAAGTTAAGTATTGATGTAACTAACAGATTGTCTCATTAATAATGTCGTTTGAACAAATTAAACTAACTCAACCATAACTAGGCCTAAACTGACTCATAACTTGCTCTTTGACCCAAATTTGTCCTCAAATCATTACCCATGCACGACCGCAAGGATTTGGGCTGAATTACAGGTTATATAAGTTTATTTTATTCACATAACACTATTGATATGACACTGTGTTAGTCATATTAGTCGTTAACAGAGTTTCACTCATGGTTATTAAACTCTCGAGTTAACTCGTAAACTCTTATGAGTTTACGATTTCACTACACAAAATGAGTTAACACACATGTAAACTCTTTTTTGGTAAACTCGTACGAGTGTAAGTAAACTCTCGATTTTACTAGCGAGTTTACAAGTTAAAATCTGTCTACGAGTTTACCTTAAGATGTATAAATTTGGTAACTTTTTTAGATACTTAGTTGACTTTGTGTGTGTTAGACAATATCTATTGAGTTTACTTAGTCGATTTTATATATTTATCATAATTGAACTATGTTTTATCAAACTATAAAGTAATACATATACAGAATAAAATATGACATAACTAAGTATCATGCATTAAGGTATATTTTAAGATTTTTATTCATTTATTTTATTTTAAAGTTAACTTTATTCAATGTCAATCATAAATACAAAATTTAATCATGTTTAGTTCCTATTATATTGCTTATAACATATATTTTTACATATGTAAACTCATGCGAGTTTACGATTCGAGTTTGTTGAGTCTTCACGAGTTTACTTAAACTCTCGAGTTTGACAACCTTGGTTTCACTAATGATAAGAATTAAAACCACATAATTTATAATGTGTTATGAACTAAAATCAAATATTTTTAATATGATTGAACAAAAAAATTTATTTTTTAGAGATCTAAATCAAATCTCAAAAAGTTACAGAGATTCAAAACATACTTAAACCTAAAAAATTTAGATTTATCATATCTATATATTTTGGAAAACAACAGTTCAGTATGGTTGGTCACTTATTCTTTTACCGTACTACTCATGGAAAAGTCTCAAAACTCCTTCAATTTGCTACACTTTCTGTTCCCACAAGTTATATTATACTGTATATACATTAATAATTAATTAATAGTATAGTGTCTTCTTTCCTCTCGGTGGATCCAGAGACCATCATCATTCACCCTCTGCCCCCAAAATAATACACGGCTGTTGGGGGTACTGGTTAATCAATGTTAATTTGTTTGTGTAATATATACCAACGTGTATATATATGAGATAGGATCAAGAAAATTGTTGCACTAATTGATAATTTTTTAATTATTTAATTTTAAAAAAATTGATCGTTAGATCGAAAGTTCATATCTCATAGATTATATCTACAAAATTTAGTATTAATCTAAAATTGTTTGGCTAATATTTTACACACATAAAATCCACATAATATATGGATTAAAAATGTGTAAAAATAAAATCTACTTATCTCTAATTCATATATATATTCAGCCACTAAAAACACAGTACATTAGAGATCAAAATGACTTCTAATATGCGTCAGCCAACACAAGAGTGCCTAGAATGAATACGGAACAAGTAAAAATATAGAGATTAACAGCTTTCATTATAGTTATGTTCGAAAATATTAATGAAGGGTGCAATAAATGTGAATATGATGGCACACTCAAAGAGTTAAGCTAGGAGAAAAAAACCCAAGAACCAACTAAAACTAGCAAGTAGTTGAACTGAATAATACTATTTCAGTTTGGTCAAAAAGTAGTGAGGACGAGAAAGGCGGAAAGTAAAAGAGAAAAATAAACCAACTGGTAGTTTAATATAATCGATCAAATGAATAGCAATTGCCGCACCCAGACCAATGATGTTAAAAAAGCGAATTGAAAACAATCCACCAAGCTAGACATACATGTGGAAGCATGGTAAACTCATAATAAATAATAAACAAGATGGAGGAAAAAGAAAGAGAAGAAAAATAGAAAATCTTGAGATATTTGAAAGATATGGAGCAAATATTGGGAGAAGTTAAAGGTCCACGTGTATACCTAGATTCAGATGAGTAGTCGAAGAGTTTGCCTCTGCTGTTGAACACAATCAACGCCACCTGAGCGTCGCATAGCACAGAGATTTCGTGGGCTTTCTTGCGGAGGCCGATTCTCCGTTTCGAGAACGTAACTTGGCGGCTGATTTTGTTCTCGATCTGCTTCAACTGAACCTTCCCTCTCCCCATTTTTTGGTTCTTCCTATAATTGACACAAGGCCGACAATAGAAAATAACAATAATCAGTGAGTAAAAAACAAAGCAAAAGGAATAGGGAGAGAGAGAGAGAATAAAAAGCCCTAGAAAAGAGAGAGTGGAAAGTGCCTTCACTCACTCACCCACCTCAATTTAAGCCTAAGAAGGAAATTAGTTATGATAACTTTATATTGTTTTTCACTCGTGTATTACTACATCATAGAAGTAATTAATTCTCACATAAAATTAATTTACACAAAGTAATCTTCCGATTATTTGCTGTAGTAAAAGTAATTGAATCTTAGTTTACTACTTTTTTTAAAAAAAAATTATATAACAATACGTACGTACTTTTATTACCATATAAAATACTTTTAGACTTTTTTTTGGGTAGAAATTTAACTCTTATAATATACTTAAAGTATAAAATGATTTGAATTTATTAATCATGGATTAAAGTATCAAATCAGTTATTAGAGTTTATATCATTAATTAAATCTATTTTTATAATTTTAAATTGATCAAATTTATCGCTATAGTTAACAAATATTATTCAAATTAATCACTAAAAACTTAATTAATATTTATCAACTATAAAAATTAATTTAATAAATTTGAAATTATAAAAATAAATTTAATTAATACTACAGAATTCAATGATATGATGGTTTATTCATCAACCATATCTTGGTATAAATAAGTTCCGTCGGAAATTATAATATAAGATAAAATATATAAAAGAAATGATAAGAAGGCTGAAAGGGAAGGAAACAGAAGGGAGTAACTAGTGTAGGGTCGTACAATGATTTGTCGAGTTGGGATTGGAGCATAGGGACGAGGTACGATGGGTTGTCGACTTAACATTGGTGGAGAAAAGACACAAGCTAGATTCCTCCATTCTTCACTAGGATTGTGACAGTACCGTACGAGGCTGTGGGTCCCGGAAACAGTTTCGGTTAGCTATGTTTATTTATGGCGCGCACGCACCCTTTTTTGTTTAGGGTTCTCATTGGTGGACTATTCCTTCTCCCTCCTTTGGATTGGAGGGAAAAGAATTCAAGCAGGCAATCAATTGCGGATTACCGGGTACCCTCGGCCCCCTTTCCACCAACGCTTAACAACTTTGCTACATGAAGGGGCTTAGATACCTTGTTATCCCTCACAACACATATCATCAGATTCACTTGGTAAGAAGTGAAACTTATAATGTGTTTAAAAAAAATTAATAAGGTGTTTGCATTCTTTTATATGTTTAAAGAGCATTTTCTTTAAACAAAACGAGACATAAGAAAAGGATATTATAGAAATTAGTGTAATAGTCAATGTCTTGCACAAAACTTGAAAATAATAGTCAATGCATAATCGATGAGGCTCACAACTTTTCCAACCCCCGAATTGGGATGGTGACCTTGAAGCTAAACTGGGATGACCCTACTGCTGATTTAGGAGAATAATTTTAGTTTGTAATTTTTTAATTTAAATTTTTTAATTAATGTAGTTTTTTTTAATTTTTTAGTTTGTAATATATATGTTATATTCAATTAGAAGTTTTTTTAATTTTTTAGTTTGTTAGTTTATTCAATTAATAATACATATGTTATATATGATAAATAATAATTAAATTAAAAATAAATTAAATTTCTAAAAGCAAAATTTTTAAGTGTGAATAAATAATAATTAATGAAAAAAATTATATGTTAAATAAAAATGTGACGAAAAATTAACAAAGAAAACATACAAACAAAGACATTACCGTCGGACATAGGCCGGCAATAATAAATAAAAACATTTACCGCCGGCTATGGCCGACGGTAAATTCCTAACCCTAAACCCTAAACAGTCACACAATATCGTCGATTTTATCTGACGGTAAAAACCTTAGAGCACGTGTCTCTAAGCAACAATTGCATGTGTTACCATCGATAAATTCCTAATCCTACATTCTAAACCCTAAATAGTCACACAATATCGTCGGTTTTATCTGATGATAAAACCTCAGAGCACTTGTCTCTAAGCAATAATTGCATGTATTACCATCGGTCGTGGCCTAAACCAATCAATCAATCTTCGGAAATACATAACGAAAATATGTAAGCCTAACTACTTCGTAATGGGCCAATAAAGAACAGAATATGAGATTAGAGAGCTATAGCAAAACAACGCAGCTCGACATCTTTAAAGTTTTAGCTTATCCACAAACACTAAAAAAATAAAGCCATAGTTAATAAATTTATATGAGTAGAAAATAGCTTCAGTCAAGAAGGGATCAAGCATTAACAAACATGAATACAAAAATTAGTATAATGTGAATATATGTAATAAGAAAATTGTGGCTACCTTGTCAATGTAAAGGACTTAACTTTATTGAGTTTCCTGAGAAAATAACCAATAATTAAAAGGTAATGAAATCAGAGACCTTGATTTTCAGTTGCATTTACATGACAGGAAACTCTAACAAAAGGAAAACCTGAGAAAAAAATTAAAAAAATAAACAAAACTGTGAAAGAAAGCATAAATATTACAAACACCTGTAAGCAAAAAGAAACTAATCTCTACTCAAAATTGTAATATAAAGTCATCTTGCCTCTACAATGGTGCACAACTCATTGAAAATTTCATCAGAGTATCAATCACGTCATATCTAATTTCTGCTTATTCATTGTAGCCACTGCAATACACTTAATAAAAAAAAGTAATCAAAGACATTCGTGACCACTTACATTGACGGAAGTTCTATTTGTGCTTCCGAGACCCGGTATGTAATGCCTAGAGTAGATCAAAAGTTTTGAGGGTCATACAAATCGTCAAATTATCCCACAATAATTTTGAGGGTCGTATGGGTCATTGAATTATCCCAAAATTACTTGGAGGGTCATATATGCCATCTAATTATCCCACTCTAATTTCCTGAGTAGTACAGGCCTTCGAATTATCCCTCAATTGTTTCTTGAGTCAAACGGATCATCGAATTATCCCGTCATAATTCGATCATTATATGAGTCATAAAATTATCTCACAATGATTACGCAAGTTGTACAAATCATTGAAATGTCCTACAATTATTTCTCAGGTCATACTCATCATCGAAATATCCAACAATAATTTTTTTACTAGTAAAGATCATCGAATTATTCAACAAATATTTCTCAGGTTGTATCGATTATCCATTTTTCCCACAACTATTTCTTAAGTCATATAGGTAATCGAATTACCCGGCAATAATTTTGAGGGTCATACGAGTTATCAAATTATTCTACTAAAACTTTGAGAATTATGCGTGCGATCAAATTATACCAGAATAATTTTATTGGTTAACACGACCCATCAAATTATTCCACAAATATTTAGAGGGACATATAGATCATGTAATTATCCCACCATAATTTTCTGAAAAGTACGGGTCATCGAATTATCCCTCAATTGTAGAGTGTTATATAGGTCTTCCAATTGTCCCACCATAATTTTTCGAGTAATACGAGTCATCGAATCGTCCATCAAATTTTTTTGGCTCAAACGGGTCTTTGAATTATCCCGCAATAATTTTGAGAGTTGTACGGGTCATCGAATTATCTCACAAATATTTGGAGAGTCATATAAACTATCCAATGATCCCATCATAAATTCTCGAATAATATAGGTCATTAAATCATCCATCAATTGTAGAGGGTCATATAGCTCATCCAATTATCCCACCATAATTTCTCGAGTAATACAGGTCATCGAATTATCCCTCAAAAGCTTGGAGGGTCACATAAACCGTCCAATTATCCAGCCATAAATTTCTGAATAATACGGGTCATCGAATAAAGGGTCATATGGGTCATCCAATTATCCTACCACAATTTCTCGAGCAATACGGGTCATCGAATTATCCCTCAAATGTTTTTCGGGTCAGACAGATCATTAAATATTCCCCCAAATATACGGAGGGCCATATAAATCATCCAATTATCCCAGCATAAATTTTCGAATAATACAGGTCATCGAACAGAGAGTCATATAGGTCATCCAATTATCCCACCGTAATTTCTCGAGCAATACAGGTCATCGAATTATCCCTCAAATGTTTGGAGGGTCATATAAACCGTCCAATTATCCCACCATAAATTTTTGAATAATACGGGTCATCGAACAGAGGGTCATATAGATCATCCAATTATCCTATCAAAATTTCTCGAGCAATACGGGTCATCAAATTTGTAACACCCTAGCTAACTGCATACCCTCGAGTAGTACGCAATGCTCACTAGGTTGTTAATCATTTGGTGGGATTACTTATAGCCCTTTATTATCTTTCAAAAATACAAGGTTAAGAAAAATATGGACCATTTTAAAACTTTTCTACTTGTTACTTTATTTGCAAAGTATGAGCCGCTTGTGAATCAAAGCGTATAATACAAACGATAGAGCTTGAGCTTACGAGAAATAGTCATTCCTGGCATAAATAATTACATAAACAAGTATCTGGTCCATCACAAATATTTACATCATCAGTAGAGTAATATAATAAATTACATACATGTGCCATATACATACATCAAAATACATGTCTAAATACATATCAAAATATTCATCCAGTGTCAAGCTAAACTGGCTGGTCCTCGGTCCTCTACTGCTCCTCATGCGGCTCCTTGTAGCCCTCATAATCTTCGCCTGCTCTTGCGAGTGGGGGTGAGAACAGTCGTCCTCAGTGGTTAACCTTGGTGTGGGGATACTTCTTTATTCCCTTATGAACCAGGCCGCTCAAGAGATCTCTATGTTTACATGCATACTAACATCCTACTGATTATTATCTTTACCTGGGTTCCTGAACAGCTTTATCTAAGTTACTAGGTGACTGACGATCTAATCTTTCTTATCTAAGTTCTCGTACTTGTTAACTTTTCTTGCGTACATACATAGCCGTCTCGAGCGTTCTCTTGACGGTACCTACTTCATACATGCATTTACATATCTTATCATAAGCTTATACATCCTATACTCATTCATCATATCATTGCATATTCATTCATTTCATACTTTATGCATGGGGTTCTCTTACGCATACCGGCTTACCCGGGTTAGCATCATTCTTTTCCTTTCTTACGCATACTGGCTTACCCGGGTTAGCGTCTTCTCACCTCTTTTCTTACGCATACCGGCTTGCCCGGGTTAGTGCTTTTTCATCTAGTCCTTCGCTCATGTAACGATGGCCATACGGCTACAACCACTTCTGTTCCCAACTTGACGATGACCCAGCTGCGCTCACACCAGAATGGTTGTTAACCACCGATGGGGTCTAGTGTCCATCGCTGCCAATCAAGTGGGCTAACCTCCACTAGGTAAAAGGCGGGGGCTGGCCCTTGCGACGCAACCAAGCGTTGGACTCATACATCATCATAATCATAACTTAGGTGTGACGTCACCCTTTCTCATTCATCATTTCTTTTCTTTCTTTTCATTCATCACTCTTAACCAATCCACCATTTTGGGACTGGTGAGGGGCGTGTCCGCTAAGAGAGATACTTACTATCATATAACTACATACTTGTTCCCTAATGCTCAATTATGATCTTTAAGCTGTATGTGATTAACCTCTGGTGCGCTAGGGTTGTCCTAACACTTATTGACAACCCGGTCCTCATGATGCATGATATCATAAACATTTCTAATCATAGACATTCTACATGAAATATTCCACATACATCACGTATCAGTCACATCAATGATTGTTGGAAACTGTGGCCCAAGATAGTTTTCGTAAACGTTTGCTCCCTAGCCTAGGTTAGCTCGGTGACCTAGAGTTTCCTGGGTTGTTTAGCGCCCGTGGGAACTCCCGGTACACTTCGTCACCCCTGACTAGGCCTCCAAGTTACATACTCGTCATTAAAACCATTTTCCAAAATCCTGCTTCAGGCCGCTCAGAGGACCCTTTTGCCGCTCAGCGCCCTGAATCTGGCCAGGCCACCCAGCGGACCCTTTTGTCGCTCACCGCCCTGGAGCCGTGAGTTCATAAACATTTTCCACCTTGCTAGGTTCCAGCCCCAGGTCGCTTAACGATTTTTGAGTTCGCTCAGCGGTTCCTCAGGCCGCTCAGCGGTCTGGGCGCAACCTGAACCACCTGCTTTCCTTTCTTACTTTCCTTTTCCATGGCTACTTCTTGGGGTTCCTCCCACATGTTCCAACAATCATAACCCTATCTAGTGCAGGTCATAGGACCCTTCAGAATCATCATTAAATCCTAGCATAGCAGTTCTAACATAAACACATAAAAGCACACATAAGCCACTAAGGGGTGAGCAAGACAAGTTTACCCACTTTCTTGGTGCTGCAAAGAAGGCTGGAGAGGGTGGAAGAGATGTAGGATCCTTGGGTGAATAGCCTCCTAAACCGATATCCTGATTTCGTCAGTGTTCCGGAACCGAACGATTTTTTGGTAGAGTTTCGCAAGGTGAGGAATATGTGAAAAATGAATGCAGATGGGGAGCTATTTATAGAGAGGGGAGCCGTGGGTTTTGGGGCAGATTGGTCATTTGTCCCAAAATTACTATAATGCCCTTTCTAGTTTTATTTCTTAATTAATTAATTAATTTAGATAATCCTAAGGTCAAATCAATGAATAGTGACTTAATTTTTTATTATTTCCCTTAGAAATCTGAGTCAATCACCTGGTCAATGCAGGTGTGGGGCCCGCCCGGGTCTGTTTCACTCGTTTTTGGTCGCTTGCAGTCTCAGTGTGTCGCGCACGGTCGTCCAAAAAATATTTCGCTTATATCGTCGCGATCCTCTAATTCTCCTCTACATAAAGGTATGATTACTTCATGGAATTTGTGAATTTTTCTCCGGAGGAGTATTTTCCACAGATACCTTTGACCTGTTATCTCTCGTCGGTGTCCGAATACGACCGTTCCGCTGGCGTTTCCGCGATCGCTAAAGCTTCCTAGTGACAGTTTGGGGTTGTTGTAGAGGTTTTATCATCTTTTCCCCCATAAGGTATGGTTTCCCAAGATTGGGGCTCACTGCTCAGTTCTACTGGCTAAACGGGGCCAAACGGGACTATTCTAGTGTCTGCGGAATCGTCCGAAAGTGAGCGGAACTCCATTTTTCCGACGGCTTGATTTTTCCACTAACTTCTAAGGGTCATGAGGAACTCTTTGAGCGTCATCAAAATTTTGAGAAACTGAACAGATTAATTTCTATCAATTTCTGCATGTTAACCCCTACCGGGTGCTCTACGAACAGTTAATTAGGGAAATTTCTGCTAATAGAGGACCGAGATGTTACAAAATTATCCCACAAATATTTGGAAAGTCATAAACTATCCAATTATCCCACTATAAATTCCCAAATAATAGGGGTAATTAAATTATCCATTGATTGTAGCGTGTCATATAGGTCATCCAATTATCCCACCATAATTTCTCAAGTAATATGGGTAATCGAATTATCCCTCAAATGTTTTTGGGTCAGACGGGTCATCGAATATTCCCACAAATATTTGGAGGGTCATATAAACCATTCAATTATCCTACCATAAATTTTTAAATAATACGGGTCATCGAATAGAGGGTCATATCGGTCATCCAATTATCCTACCATAATTTTTCGAGCAACACAGGTCATCGAATTATCCCTCAAATGTTTAGAGGGTCATATAAACCGCCCAATTATCCCACCATAAATTTGAGGGGCATACGGGTCATCGAAATATCCCACAAATATTTAGAGTGTCATATTGGTTATCCAATTATTTCACAATAAATTTTTGAATAATAGGGGTCATCGAATTATTCCTCAATTGTACGGGATCATATAAGCCATCCAATTATCCCACCATAATTTCTCGAGTATTACGGGTCATCGAATTATATAGAGAGTCATATAAATCGTTCAATTATCCCACCATAAAATTTTGAATAATACGGGTCATCGAATAGAGTGTCAAATAGGTCATCCAATTATCTCATCATAATTTCTCGAACAATACGAATCATCGAATTATCCCTAAAATGTTTTTCGGGTCAGACTGGTTATCAAATAACTCCACAAATATTTGGATGGTCATATAAACCATCCAATTAACCCACCATAAATTTTCAAATAATACGGGTCATATAGGCCATTTAATTATCCCACCAAAACTTCTCGAACAATACGAGTCATAATCCCTCAAATGTTTTTCGAGTCAGATGGGTCATTAAATTATCCACACCATAATTTGAGGGTCGTACGGGTCATCAAAATATCGTACAAATATTTAGAGGGTCATATTGGTAATCCAATTATCTCACCATAAATTTTTGAATAATACGGGCCATCGAATTATCCCTTAATTGTAGAGGGTCATATAAGTCATCTAATTATCTTAGCATAATTTCAACAACCCTCAAATCAATTGTGGGAAATTCAACGACCCGTCTTAGCCAAATAATGTTTCAGGGAAATTTTGATGACCTACAATTGAGGAATATGAGTAATACGGGTCATCGAATTATCCCTCAAATATTTTTCGAGTCAGACGGGTCATCAAATAAGGGACATATTTGGAGGGTCATATAAACCGTCCAATTATCCCACTATAAATTTTTGAATAATATCAGTCATCGAATAGAGGGTCATATAGGCATCCAACTATTCCACTATTATTTCTCAAGCAATACGTGTCATCAATTATCCCTCAAATATTTTTTGAGTCAGACGGGTCGTTAAATTATCCACACCATAATTTGAGGGTCGTATAGGTCATCGAAATATCCCACAAATATTTAGAGGGTCATATTGGTAATAAAATTACCCACCATAAATTTTGGATAAATACGGGCCATCGAATTACTCCTCAATTGTAGAGGGTCATATAAGTCATCCAATTATCCCAGCATAATTTCAACAACCCTAAAATCAGTTGTGGAAAATTCAACGACTCGTCTTAGCCAAATAACATTTTAGGGATATTTTTTGATGACCCGTATTATTCAAAAATTATGATGGAAAATTGGATAAGCTATATGACCCTTTACAATTGAGGGATATGAATAATACGGGTCACCGAATTATCCCTTAAATGTTTTTCGGGTCAGACGGGTCATTGAATAAGGGACAAATATTTGGAGGGTCATATAAACAGTCCAATTATCCCAACATAAATTTCCAAATAATACGGTTCATCGAATATAAGGTCATATAAGCATCCAATTATCCACCATTATTTCTCGAGCAATACGAGTCATCGAATTATCCCTCAAATGTTTTTTGAGTAAGACGAGTCGTTAAATTATCCACACCATAATTTGAGAGTTGTACGGGTGTGGAGGAACACCACCACCACAAAAATCCAAATTCGAGTTAGCTTATTCAGGGTGAGTTTTCACTCATTGTAGCATCTAGATGCTCAATCTATCCACCTCTGATTTACTTATCTGCCTTGGCCCTGGATTGGTTTCTTAGCTTTGTAGTTTAGGGTTATTTTCTTTAAATTGCTATTCTGGTTCTCAATCTGCTCTTTTTAGACTTGTGATATGATTTCTTTGCTATTTAAGCATATCTGGGATGCTTCTCTGTTAAGTTGTGGTCCTAGTGAACCCCCTCTTATATTTGTTTTTCTCTAACCAATGAATACAATTGTCCATTTTTGGAAGAAAAGGAAAATCCCTCAATTTAGTCCTTGTTGTTTTTCAACTTAAGACAATTTCATTCCTCTTAAATTTTTCTAACCAACTTAGTCTCTGTTATTTTTTAAATCGGTCAACTTCATCCCTCTTAAACTTTTTTCAGCCACTTTAGTCCCTGTTATTTTTCAAATCAATCAATTTCACTAAAAATATTCCATTATCGTGATTTATATTTTTGGCATAGATTATCAAATAAATTCGAAATCAATGGAAACAAATCAATAGGATTATAAGTGATAAAACACAACACTTCCATTATCATTACTTTAAGTTTTTGGTGCAGTGTAACAAATATATTCTAAATCAAATTGAGCAAATTATAACAGCCAATTATATTTCGTAATTTAGTTTAATTTCTCCCTAGTTTTATTTTATGTAAAGAAAAAACAATTAGGGTCATTAGATAATTTTTTTTCTTCATTATCGTGATTTATATTTTTCGATACAGATTATCAAATAAATTCAAAATTAATCGGAGCACTTCTAGGAAATTATAAGTGCAAAAATATAAAACTTCCATCATTGTTATTTATATGTTTTTGGTTGCAAATTATCAAATGAATTCAAAATCTCAATCAAGGAGATTATGATAGTTTTCCATATCCCACGATTTATTTTTAGTTTAAAATGCAAAAAATTAAATTTATTCAACTTATTAGTTAGTGACAAATAATTTTTTAACAGAAAAAATATTAAAAAAAGAACATGTCAAAAATTATCAAATCAATGGGCATTGATTAGCAATGTATGTGTACAAAAACAACTTTGATAGATTTGGCTTTGATATTGGATACAATAAATTATTTTTAATTGAAGATGTTAACCCCAAATTTATGAAGTGAACATGATAGATTTTCGGCATCTTTCAAATTTTAAAAATTTTGAAGTTAATTCAAATCAAATCAAGTACTATATAATTATTTTATACGCTAAACTTTATAAAATTGATTTATATAATTGTTTTCATGTGGTGTTTTTATATGAACAAATTTTAACTATGTTATAATATATATATATATATATATATATTGACTAAATTACGATTTATTCACACACTCATACATTATGTTATGTTATCATCAAATTTAACTTAAATTATTATTAAACCATTAACCCTGTGCAAAGCATGGATAACACACTAATTAAAATTAAAAAAGGGAGCTATGTTAGGCTATTACAAGGGTTTGCTACTTATGCTCTGCGATTTTAGTTTTAAATGTATGCTATTATTAATTTGTATTCTAGTATAATAAATGATTTAATTGATGTATTACATTTTTTTTATCAAGTTTATTTATATTTTTTTTCAAGTTTTTTTATAAGTTACCAAAACAATGTATTTGATAATTCAAATTTAGATTATTTATTTATTATTATTTTATATGAATTTATTTTGTCAATATCCATTAAATTATTTGATTATTTTAGCACGATAAATATTGATAATTTGTATAATATTTTAAAACTAATTTTAAGTTTGCTTCGAACCAAACATAATCTAATAAAAGACTAATTCTTTTTTATTTAGGTTCCCAACATTAGTTTTTTTAGTATATTAACTTGTTTCTTGAAGTTGCCAAACACCCTCTAATAAAATCCTTTCACAACTTTCGGTCCTAAACAACAAAACTCGCGAAAAACTCCAAGAAACTTTTCCCTTTTGTTCCCTTCCCATCCTTTTTCTCCTAAATAAAATTGTGAACTCACCCAAACAAAAAAATACTTTCAACATATTTGACTTGACATAAAAAAATAGTGAATCATAAAACCAATTTTTTTCATGCTAATTTTTTTATGAGTTTAATTGTTATGTATTAATAGTGTAATTTTTTTTACATGGACATCAAATCAAATCTTGTCGCATAAATAAAAATAATAAACTCTCTCAACCATTACTCAAAAAGTAATACATTTAAAATAATTTGATTAGATGAAAAACTTTACACTATCAATACATAATAATTAATTTTTTTAATATATCTAAATAGCTAATCTTATTATTTTTTCTTTTCTCATCTACGATTATTAACATCTTTTGCTTTTTTGATTACACGATTATTACAATCTGTCCCATTAGAAAAAACAGAAAACATAATAAGGAAAATCTTTAAAACAATTAAAAACTGCAAATAAAAAGAAAACTTAAAATAAGTTGGAGTTGGTTAACAGCGGCGGCCACTTCTATAAATCCCAAATTCTCTCCTTCCTTTCATTTTTTCAGATTTCGTTGCCCTCATTTCTCTCCGTTTTCGTTAATCCAGGTTCTCTCTCTTATTGGATTATTATTATACATATTCCCATTTTGCCCCTCTGTTTCACTCTGTATGTACTCTGTGTGTTCTGCTTTTCGTTGATTCAATTCTGACCGTTTTTAGTTTTCTTGTTTCTTCACTGTAGCCACTGCAATCTTTCATGGGTTTTCGTCAAAACTAGATTTTTTTTTCCCGACGTGTGTTAATTAGATCCCTTCACTGGTTTGTGTTTACTCACACTTGTGTTTTGAGGCCGGGGAGAGAAGAATAGAGGGGAAACGTAAAGGTTTGAATCTTTGATTTTGTTGTTTTATCATTATTTCTTGGATTTCGATCAGTGTTTTCCATGGGAATCGTTGCCTGAGATCTTGGTTGTTTTTTCGTGCATCGGTTGTTTTCCCGCGATTTTCGGTTCTGGGTTTCGTGCAATTTGCGTCATCGAGGTGTTCTTGGAATCTTGTTGGTGTTTTGGTTTTAATTCGGGCATGTTTCAATCTCTATACCTTTCTTTCATTTCATATCATATTTTGTTCCAACACTCCCTCAAATTATTAATTATATCTAACCTGTTCATCAATTTTCAAATGTTTAGCTTACAACGCCGCCACAGGAAACGTTCCTCCCGCCGCCGATCAACCGCCTCCCGCTTCCACCGCCACCGTCTCTGACTCCGACGACAGAACTCCCACCCTCAAACGCCGCTGAGATCCCAGACAACCGAAATTGCCACACAATTACAATGGCCCTTGCTCCATGACACTCAGCGATTACATCCAAAAGAGAAGGCAATTCTTGAATTTTTTTTGTTCAATTTATACTTTCATCACTAAGCAGCTGCTACTTATTTTGTCTCTTTATGTACATTTTTTTACTCTCTTTGCTCCCTAAATTCGTGAATTCTAACGACTAGGTCATGGCCAGGGAAGAAGTTGCTTCGTCTCGGGATTGCGATCGCGTTGAATTGACTGAGGATGTATTGGTAATTTTAGTTATTGGAGTTTAATTGATATCTCTCATCTTTGAAGATTGCTCTTCTTTTATCACTGTCTTCTTTCGCACAACCAATAAATTATTCAAAGAATCTACAAGATAAAAAATACGAGATTGTATCCAGAATTATATACAAAAAATATAAAAATATCCTTTGGTGTCAAGGGAATAGCGGGGATAAAGATTCAAAAAAGAATCGATCTGATTCAAATCATAATCTATATGGGATTTCCAAAGTTATTAATAGAAGTTAAGCCTCAAAGAATCGAAGATTGCTCTTCTTCTATCATTCCCTTCTTCACTCACATTTTGTTTTATCCTGGAATACGAATTTTACCAATCAAACAAGCATATTGTGTCAAATTGTTCCATTATCATGCATGCCAAATTTCTGATGAACTGGATATTCGTAGTTGTATTAATAGTTGGTACTGTTCTGGGAACGGAATATACCTATTATTTTTTTGTGTGTATTGAGAAGCTTCATAATTAGCGGATAGATCAATGCATATTTTCCAAGAACATTTTAACGAAAATATGCTATTATCTTGCAGTCTGTCTATGATTCTAATAATTTTCAATTATATTAATTGATACTTAGGTGATGATTCTAATGAAGATACTTCTTCAGAATGCCAGGAAGCACATACTCTTCCAGTTCCTGGTTTGTTTCTCGATTTGCAAGTTTAAGCTTCTGTTTTTTGCACCTTTTGAATTATTTTTTTTCGTATTTCCATTTTACCATGAAGCAATGCTTATTTGTCTTATTGACTTTGGCTGCTTTCATAAGGCCAAATGAAAGACCTTGTTGGACTTAAAAGCAGAAATGAGCAGGGTTTTCCTATTTCTGGAGAACCTGTTTGTCTTATATGCGGTAGATATGGAGAATACATATGCAATGAGGTGAGTTATCTGATATGATCTCATACTAACTTGTGCTTCATATGTTTTGCTTAGTGCAAAGACAATGTTTATAATACTTGCTTGCTTTCATAGACAGATGGTGATGTCTATAGCATGGAGTGCAAAAAGGAGCTTTTGGAAATTCTTAAATTGAATTAGGTACTTTTATGTGTGTTATTTTTTTTTGTCTAGAAGTTCTAGCCATTCTACCTCCTAAATATTCTCTTCATTCATAATGTTAGTAGGGATCCTCCCATAACCAAGTCAGAGATTTATCCTCATCAGAAGTTAGTGATGCCTTAACAGTTCCTGTGTTTAGTGATGATAGCTGGGATTATTATCGGCATCGTTGGACAAGAAAGAGTTCTAGTCTTTCAACTTATGAATGGTATATTTCTTCATTAGACATATATAGCCCTCCAAGTTATCAATTAGCTTTTCGTCGAGATAAACAAGATGGATTAATGTTATTTCTGCTTATTAACTCATAAAGCTATAAAATACAATGCCGATGCATATAATCAGATGCTGACAGTTTTGGTTATATCATATGCTTGAGGAACTTGGAATATGAATATCCTCATCCCTGATAAAGCAAATGCATGCACATTTCACACCCACGCACCTGCATACATATATAGTTTTCAACTTTTTTTATTTGCTTTTGTTTATGCATTTGTGTTTTATTGTAGTTGGAAATGTCAACGACCTGGGCACCTAGCTGAAGATTATCTTGTAAAGAGTTGCAGTCAGGTTTATCATCAATCCTCTTCATACACTAAAGTTCACCTTTTTCCTATAATGAGTTTTCTTTTATTATCTAGATCACAGTGGCAACTGGCAAGTAATAGATCTAGTTCCATTCCCAAGGATCTTCTTGGACTGTATAAAAGGTTTGAAAATCTCTTTTTTCTTGATATTTTTTGGGGTCTAGTCTTTGTTCCTATACCATTTAATCAGTTCCTAGTTTGATACTACAACAAATACTAAAGTCATCAAGGATAGCTTTCAAGTTTCTCTCTTCAGCATTATTTACCTATTCTTTTTTCATCGAGTCTTTCTTCTTTAGTTTCAATTGATATCGTGAAAGTGCATATGTTTTCTTGTTTGGTTTTATGGCAAATGACCAATACAAGTTCATAGTGAAAATTTCCGTGTGCTATATGCTTAATGTTAAATTTGTGCACAGGGAAAGCAAAATACTTTTTTCCTGAATGCTTCTATCCTATCCCTTTGACATTATGCACCTAGTGAGAAAAGACTTGGTTGTTGATGGTTGTTGTTGAGTGCTTCTATCCCTAAGCTAAAGTGGGGCTCTGTTTGTTGTAGTACTTAGTTATTTAATAATTGAATTTTATTTTTTATGGTGACTATGAAATTGTAGAAATTAATTTGAGTTGTCTAAACTAACTATTGGATGAGTACCTCTGCAATGCTTCTCATTTCCTTTTGTATATTTTCTAAAGCGAATTTGTTGTTGAATGATTCTATTTCTTAAGTGGGGGGAATTCTTATCTACTCTATTGTGGAGATTGCCATGGAAATGAAACAAATTCAGCAAAATTTTGGTTGACTTTTGTGTGCAGATGTCATTAGATTGGTAAATACTTGTTGACTGCAAACTGTAATGTATGCCGCAACTCATCAAATTTTGCAACATGCCTTGACTGTAGTATTGTCCTTTGTGACGGGTAAGCTGAATATTTGTACTCTGGATACATCTTGTAAACTGACCTCTGATGGTAGTATGTTTCCATCTTGATAAGAATGCGAGTAGTTGAGGCTGACTGTGGTACTACAAATGATGGAAATGTATTTATGTTTTCATGTTTTATCTTTAAATGCCGTTTTTGCCCCCATTTTATGATAGTGTTGTTCTTCTAATTGCTACAATAAGATACATCATATGTACATAAATCAAAATATCATTACATGAGTCATAATACAGCATCTCAAAGTACATATCAAAATACAAGGGCTGCTAGAGACCCTTGGCAAAAATCTGGACATCCAGCTCTCTCTATGTCCCTATCCTGTCACTGCCGCTCATGGCTCTGCTGGCGGCTCATCGGCATCCTCAAAACATGAATCGTCATCAGTACCTGAAGTCAATAAGGTAATGGGAGTGAGAACGGTAGGTTCTCAGTGGAAGTAACTTTAGTTCCTAAGTCTCGTCTCATATTAGGTCGGACTTCAGGCCGCTCAGAGATCTCTAAGTGAACATGTATACTACATATCCTACTGATTATTATCTGGCCTATCTGAACGGCTTTATCTACATTACTA
>QANU01043014.1:44862-117691 GCA_003254905.1 Nissolia schottii
ACTAACCCAAACGTCACCAAACGTCACGAGATCGCAAAATTATTATTTTTACCTAATACGATAGACATTAAGTAAATTCTGTGAATTTTATTCCATTTTTATCTCATCTTTTCCTTATTAACATGTTCTTAATTATTTATTAAGTGAAATTTTTGGACAGGGAAAAACTTGGGTTGTTACATCTAACAGAGCTCCCTTTTTATTTTTAATTAGCGGATTATCCATGCATTGCACGGGGTTAATGGTTTAATAATAATTTAAGTTAAATTTGATGATAACACAACATAATGTATGTGTGTGGATAAATCCTAATTTAGTCTCTATTATTTTAATATATATATATACACACGCGCGCTATAACATAGTTAAAATTTGTTCATATAAAAACACCACAATATATGAAAACAATTATATAAATCAATTTTATAAAGTTTAGTATATAAAATAATTATATAGTACTTGATTTGATTTAAATTAACTTTAAATTTTTTAAAATTTGAAAGATGCCTACAATCTATCATTCTCACTTCATAAATTGGGGGTTAACATCTTCAATTAAAAATAGTTTTCTGTATCCAATATCAAAGCCAAACCTATCACAGTTGTTTTTTACACATACATTGCTAATCAATGCTCATTGATTTGATAATTTTTTACATGTTCTTTTTTTAATTTTTTTTCTTTTAAAAAATCATTTGTCACTAACTAATAAGTTGAATAAATTTAATTTTTTGAATTTCAAATCAAAAATAAATTAATGAATATGGAAAACTATTATAATCTCCTTGATTGAGATTTTGAATTCATTTGATAATTTGCAACCAAAAACATAAAAATAACAACGATGGAAGTTTTATATTTTTGCACTTACAATTTCCTAGAAGTGCTCCCATTAATTTTGAATTTATTTGATAATCTGTATCGAAAAATATAAATCACGATAATGAAAAAAAATTATCTAATGACCCTAATTGTTTTTTTCTTTACATAAAATAAAACTACGGAGAAATTAAACTAAATTACGAAATATAATAGGCTGTTATAATTTTCTCAATTTGATTTAGAATATATTTGATACACTGCACCAAAAACTTAAAGTAATGATAATGGAAGTGTTGTGTTTTATCACTTATAATCCTATTGATTTGTTCCCATTGATTTCGAATTTATTTGATAATCTATGCCAGAAATATAAATCATGATAATGGAATATTTTTATTTGATGGAGCTGATAATTTTTCTATCATAATAAATAAAATTAATACAAAATCAAATTAAATTTATATTACTGAATTTAATAGGCTATTATAATCTCCTTGATTTGCTCCCCTTTTATTTTGAATTTATTTAATAATATCTTTGACATTGAAATCACGATAATTGAAGTTTTTTTTTCTATTTTATCACGCTAATTTTTTTTTTTCTGGTAATGAATAAATAAGGGAAATGTCAAACTTTTTCATTGTCAGTAACAAAAGCGTTATACTTTTTCATAATTTTTTCTTTTTGACAAGAAAACAAGAATTTCATTCATATAGCAGTTGAATGACGCTGACAAATTGAAAATAATAAATCAAATTCAACATTAATAGGACACAAATACACCCTTCATCTTGAACTAATCGAAGATTTGTTGCTCTGCTCCTTACCCAAAGACTATTAGTGTCCAAACATTTTTAATGTCGAAGACTAACACTACCAATGCTATCATTTAAAGAATGCATTATGAAACACCCTACCTAATTGCTTACGCTTAAGTCGTACGCAATGCTCACCAGGTTGTTAATTACTTGGTGGGAATACTTATAGTCCTTTATTAATTTCAGAAATACTGGGTTAAGAAAATATGAACCATTTTCAAACTTTTTCTTCTCGTTGTTTATTGCATAAAATATGAGTCGCGCTTGAACAAGGTATGTAATATAAGTAATAGAGCCTTGGGCTTACGATTATCAATCAAGCATAGCACAATCAGATAGATAACCAAGCATACGGTCCATTACATATATTTACAAGAATATGGTATTACAATAGTTAATATACACACTTCATGTCTGTCAAAATACACTATCTAACTACAAAACATAAGGCCTAACTGGTACACAGCTCCGTTAGCCCACCCCAAGCTTCTTCATGACCCGTCCTCTCAGGTGTCTGCCTCGCGTAACACCCTTTCACTGCTCTTCCTGCTGCTCGACGTAATCCTCGTCAGCCCCTGGAGTCATAAACAAGTGGGTGTGAGAACATTTCATCCTCAGTGGGATACCTTTAGTGTAAGGGATTTCTTATTACCTCAGTTATGATCCAGGCCACTCAGGATATCTCTAAGTGTTCATGCATACTAGAGTCCCTACTGATTATTTTCATCCATTTTAATCCTGAGTAGCTTTATCTATTTTACTAGGTGACGGGGGATCTCTAGTCTTTACATTACCTAGGGATTTGTGCTTATTACTTTATTCGTTGGAATATTGTACTGTTCGATCACATACTCGCGTAGTCTATATCTTCCATATAGGCCATCTCGAGAGTCCTCTTGACGATAACTTACATGTTATACATACTTACATACATATATACATACATCACATATCTCATGCATGAGGGGAATTTATGATTAATTATTGTAATGTGAATAGTGTGTTTGTTTGTGTTTAGTCATTAAATTTTCTTGTACGTGCGTTACCGTACATGCGCGGCGATTTAACAGATATCCTATAAAATTTTCAAAGCATACTATTACAATCTACTAATTTTTCTAATAATGAATTAAATTAACCCAAGGTATTCGTAAATCAACTTTCATAGAAGTGTGTTTTATAGATATCTTCGATACGTAATTAAATTCTGGCGACAAAAGATAATTGATCCGGATCTCGCGAAATTTCGTCAGAACACGAAACTATTACCTTGACTGACATTATGGTAAATATATTTGGTGATTTAAAATTCTCAGTCTTAATAAATCACTCATATATTTATTTATTACGCAAAATATTTGCTAAGAAAAAAGTGGGACCTTACAATGTCTATGTAGTTTCTCAAACTAATATTATAAAGTATATGTTTTTTGCTCCTATTGTTCATGGTTGAGGGCAAATTGATGTTGGCCTTAACTAAGTTTAACTTGAATTACATTCTAGCTAAGGCTTTTAAAGCACAAATATTAGCGAACTTTTTAGTCAATTATCCCTGTCTAGAAATCGAACCTGCAATTAGTTTGGTCAACCTTAAGCCTTGGCAACTCTATTTTGATGGGTCGAGACATCAAGGAGGTCTAGGGATTGGGATTTTACTGATATCACCTATGGGTTAGATGACCAAGTTTTTATGTGAACTCGAGTCTAATTACTCTAATAATGAGGTCGAGTATGAAGCACTCATAATAGGGCTCAAATTATTGTTGCAATGAGGGGCAAGAAGAATTAAGATCATGGGCGAATCTCAACTAGTGATAAAACAAATGGCATGAGAGTATAAGTGTTGGAGTGAAAATTTATTAGTGTATTTCAATTGACCGACAAAGTTGTTGTGTAATTTTGACCAAGTGGTGGTAAAACATGTGCCTAGGGAACTGAATTGGGAGGATAATGAATTACCCCAATTAGCCTCAGGGTATAAGGTTAGTAAAGGGACCCTAGAAAAGTTAATTAAGGTCAAAATTGGCTTTGCACCTTTCGAATTAAGAGAAGTGGCCTATGTTGATCAGGTCACTGGTAATGATTGGCGAAAGCCAATTATTGAGTATATAAAAAAATCCAAGAGGCAATGCTGGTAGAAAGATAAAGAATAGGCAATCAGTTACGCAATTTTGGGTGAAACTTTGTTCAAAAAGTCCGTTGATGGCAATTTGCTCACATGCTTAAGCAAGAAAGATGCTTATATTGCCCTGGCAGAGGTACATGAAGGGATTTATGGTGCTCATCAAGCTGGTGAGAAAATGAAGTTGACATTGAATAGACAAAGTGTCTATTGGCCTTCTTTGGTAAAGGATTGTATGGAGTAGGCTAGGTCTTGCCAAGAATGTCAAAAACATGGGCATATCCAACACGTCCCTTTAGATAAATTGCATACTATTATAAATCCTTGGCCGTTTTATGGATGGGCCCTCGACCTCATAGGACAAATTTTCCCAAATTCTTCTAAACGTCATAAATTTATATTGGTTAGGGCCGATTATTTTACTAAATGGGTGGAAGCAATTCCTTTAAAAGAAGTTACCTATAATGAAATAATTAACTTTATCGAAGAACATATTATCCATAGATTTGGAATTCTACGGACTCTGACCATCGACCAAGGCACAGTGTTTACAGGCAAGAAAGTGGTAGTGTGTGCTAATTCAGGAAGCATCAAAATGCGTACGTTGGCCCCATACTATGCTTAAGCTAATGACCAAGTTGAGGCTATTAATAAAACTATAATTTCTATGCTAAAAAAAACATGTGGGTCGACAACCGCGAAATTGGCATAACACTTCTGATGAAATTGGCTCGATGCAACAAGCAAATTGAAAGTTATCCTAAAATAGTCCTGAGAAGTGCTTCAGATCGTCCTGATCCTTAGCCAACTGAGTCTTCTGGTCTAAAAGCTTCCCTTCCTTTTTGACCAGAGCTTGCATGGACACCTCTTGGTTGACAGCATCTTCTTGAAATTTTACTAACTTAGCTTTTAGCTGAGTTATTTGATATTCAACTTCACACAATGACTCGTCAAGTAATTATTTTTTATCGACCAGGGTAGCCCTATGAAGTTAGGTCTGCTCCAGTTCAGCTTCCATATCTAAAATCTTAGCGTCCGTTTCTGCCATAGATTTTGGAGACACCTTTAGCTTCTCCTTTCACCTCGTCCAAGATTTTCCTTGCTTTTTCCTCAACAATGTGAGTCATCTCTATCTTCTTCTTGTCATCCTCGATCCTGTCGAACTCGGAAAATAGACTTGGGATTTGGTCAAACATATTTTGTGCAAATTCTTGTAATGAGCGCACCAGATGTATAAATTCTTCAGGAAAGGAAAAAATTATTGAGGAAAGAAAGAATATCTAGTGCCTACTACTTGTAATCTCCATCCTTAGCAAAATCATCTAAAGGACTATTTAAGATACCTATGAGAGATTGAAGCTCGACAAGAGGTAGGAAGACTTGGGGGGTCATTGCAGTGCTTGCCAGAGTTAACTGCTGGGGCTCTTTAGAGATGTCAGTGGGTGATTTGGTCGAGGCTTCAATAGGGGTCTCTGATGGGGTGGCATTTCCAACCTTGGCTTGTTCAAACTTCTTCACAAAACTCCATTCAGAGATGGATGACACATCATCATCTTTGTCATCCTTTGCCCAAGGAGATTTAACCGAGTCTTCCTCCTTAGGATTCTCATGCACCTTCTCCCTTTCAATCTCAGCAGGGGAATGAAGTTCGGAGGTCGACTGGTCCTGTAAAGAAAAGGGAAAAATTAGAAACAAAAAGAGAGAGGAAAATATAATAAGAGGGGACATACTTGGGATTGAGATATGCCTTCTTGAGGCATGGTAAATACTTTGGGAGAGGTGACCATAGTGGAGGCCGACTTGACAATAGTGGCCAAAATAGAACAAGGTAATATGGATGATTATGAGTAAAATAAGTAAAAACAAAAGCAAAAGAGGTAAAAGGCGAGCATGTAACCTTTTTAGGGACACTGATAGAAGCTGGTTTAGAAGGGACGACCAAAATCTTTTGACCTTTTGATAGCTTTGGAGGAGCTTTTGTCTCCACAAATGTCACTGAAGGCTTGCGACTAACCTTGGAGTCGCCTTTCTTCTTGCTCGCTTCCTTATCATCTAACCAATCTTCTTTGGATTTTTTGGGATTGGTTGTTGCACCCCTTGGACAGTTAAGTCACTATAAATATTAACAATGAGTTTAATAGTTACCTAAAGGTGGAGTTCGAACAACTCGAATTAGGATCGAATCACGTCTATGATCCTGAAGTAAGAAGAGCATACAGCGTCAATTTTTTACACTTGTCACTTGAGGGGGATGTAACTAAAATGCAAATCGTACATTTTCTTTTAATCAGGATAAGGGTCACACACCTTAAAAGGAGTGTTTGGAAAAGGAGGAAAAGTAAACAGCGTTATAAAAGATTTAAAGTCTGCAAAAGAGTTTTTTTCGCTTTTGCTCGCTCAAAGCTTTTGAGACACCAATCCAAATGGGTGTGCTTCTTTTCTTTATAAGTATGTAAAATCCTATTAATCGTCCCTTCCTTATTCAAAAGGGTCATATTTAGCCTTAAAATATTTCTCCAAGTCAAGGATTTTGTCGACGTGTTTACCGTTGGTTTTGGTGCTAGCCTCGCCTGTCTGCACAAAAGGTAACGAATAAATTATATGTTCAAAACAACCTTTTTCAGAGACTCTAAATTCATCGTAAGAGTCATCCCACCATGAAGCAAATAACTCTGAAAAGAAATGACTTAGGGCAACCTTGATGCACATAAAGTCCTTTTTCCTTTCCTCATTTTCAAACAATTTTGCCTCTAAAAGTTCTAAAGTATCATAAAAAGTGTTAACAAATTGATCTTTAAATTTATTTGAAATAGGAGAAAGAATAGCCTAAGAGAATCTAAGTTGCCTTGCAGAAAAGTGGGGCGCGTGGAGGACGTCCTTTACTTCTTCATCACCTGGGAAGTTGCAGAAAGTATTTGCGTGAATAGGAATTATGCCCAAAGATGGTTGATCCGTTGCTAGATAATGGGGTCGAAGGTGGTCATCGAAAGCCGAAACCATGCAAGACCACTTTTTCTTTCTGCAAAAGGAGAAACTATTAGGTCACCTTGGTAACTCATTCCCATTTTGTGTAGTTGGGTGAAGAAAAACTCAAAATGATCCTTTTGTTGGGATTGTTTCTTCCTTTTAAAAGTAGAGATGGCATAAGGTCGGACCATCAATTTCTTCTTAAAGATCAAGAGGAAGCGTCAACACTTGAAGATGGTCCTTGAAGATTTCATTCAACCAAAGTTGAAAGAACCATAGAGGCCCGCCAAATTGTAGAGTTGATACCTTGTTTGCCTTAATACTAGCTACGATGGAGTTCAAAGAATCATACAGATTGGCTAAGAGGAGTTTGGCCAAGCAAACAGGGAAACCCTCATGAAGCATCACTACAACCTTATGACAGTCGTCATCATCAATAGTCATTTTGTAGGAGAGTGAACAAAACATGCACCCATTTAACTAATATTGAAGAAAAACTACATGCTTAGAATAAAAAACAGGGTCACCATCAGCACCCATGTTGTGTTTAATAAAATTACTATAGCTTTTGTCCTCAAAATTGACCTCACAACTTGCATTAGACAACTTCATGTTAGGGGTGATTAGCTCGCCTAAAAGAGTAAGACCAGTGGTGGCCACCACGTCAAAAAGGGTTAGACTGATTATCCCATAAGGGAGATGTAAGCTGTTGTGGAAACTGGTAAGCTACACCCATCATGGAACTATCCAGTCTCAAGTCATATCTAAACAATTGAAGGAAATCGTAGATCCTAACAATTTTCCACGAATCATTTTTCTCCTTCTTTAATCTATCCATCCAGGCAATAAATTCACTATTGTTTTTAACGTTATTCCTGTTTTACACGAAATAATTTCGGGGAATTACTTGGCTCAAACGCAAAAGATTGTTTTTAAATTGAGACAAGTGATTAAGAGTTCTAGGTAAAGAACAGGGGCATGAATTTGCAATTATAAGAAGTGGGGAAGTGAGATCGTAATAACTTTATTAAAGATCACCGAATAATGGTTTTGAATTACAATATCTATGCAGAAAGCAAAGGATTAAAGTGTGAGTAATAGAAGAAAAACGGTAAAGAACTATGGCTAAGAACTACTCCTACTAAAACAAGAAGTAAAAGCAGAAAAGATAAAAGGGGTGGCGTACATTGGGTTTCCGTGTACTGCTAATTGCCGACTGGGGACTTATGTGAGTATTTGGTAAATCAATGGACTCCCTTTGATTCATCCCTGGAGCCCTCTATTTATAGAATGTTAGGGCTCTTAACCGTTGTTTTCCCACTTTGGCGACGGTTACCATTCGGCCCATTCTGGTCTGAGAAATTCAGGCCAGTTGAGTCTGCATGCGTGACACGTATGTGCAACGGTTTGCTTGTCACGTACCCTTAGTATGCGTGTCAAGTCTATGAATATGGGTAGTTATTACCCTTCGTACGCCACGTCAGATAGGAGGTTATCTTCGTACTCAAAGTTGTTAACCGTTCACTCCCAAAAGACTATTTTTGAATTGTATCATACTTCTTTCGCCAAGTCTCAAATCATGTCGCAATCTTCATCTCGTATAGGATTCTTGCCACTTTAGTGTGACCATCATTTTTTGGCGACTTTTCACCTTCGCGACAGTCTAGATTTACCTTCTTATCCTTTAATCGCTAAGTAATACTGTCGACATGTTTTCGCGACTTTAGCCAACAACCTTAATACGTATCACCTATTATCCCAAGTTGATTTTTTTCGGTTATCAATTAGTGTTACTTTCTATCACGACTAACTGATTAGATTACCGTCGACCTTTAGTGACCTTCATGTCGCCAATATTGTTAGTATTTACATCGCCAACCTTCTTTTCAACGCTTACTCTTATTGAAACTCGCCTCTATTTCTTTTCAAACCTTTTGGTTGCGTCGCGAATTTTTGCGACCCTAACAATTCCTAAAGAACTTGGATTGGTGAAACGTCAGGAAAACATGTTAGGTTGACTAGCTAAAATCTCTTGCCCTAGCATACAAGGAAAAAAGGGGCCACAGTAGATGCATCTTCCCTATCCATCAAAGGACCGATATAGCTATTGGTTTTCCTAGAGAATGAAAAAGGGAGCATTACTTGGCTGGACTAAATTTGTTAAAAATTGGGGGAGGGATCTGGTGTCATTCTCAGAGACTTCCCTTGAATTGGTGCAGGCACATACACAATGATCGGAGCCTCTTCTGTTGGATAAGCAGAGGTCGTCAATTTTTGAGAAGCCATGATTAAGAACAAGTAAATTGTGTAAATAAATAAAGTTCTTTGTGGTGTTGGGATGAAGGGTACTATAAGCAGAATTTAAGACACAGAAAATGAAATCTTGGAAGTATTATGGAGGAATGGAGAAGAAGGAGTGGTGATTCCAAAGAGAGAGAAGTGTAAAGAAGATAAGAAGTGGAGATGTGATTGTTAAGTAGAAGAAGGGTAACTTGCTAAAGAAGATTGGGTAATTCTGGGGAAATAGAAGAGAAAAAGACACCAAATAGGATGAAGAGATGTGAAAGGACCAATAATGATAAACTCGTGATAGTTACTTTTTAGGATTTTTAATATATTTTATTTAGAAGATGAAAAGATCCTATTTTCATAATCCTAATCACAAATATTTTCCTTTCGTACCCTTCCTCAATGGAAAATATTGGGGGGGGGGATCTTGTTATACCAAGAGGAACTCAAAGAAAGTGAAAAGGCACATGGGCTTTCTAACGAGGGTATTAAAGTAAAATATAAAGGTATATTAAAAGACAAGAACTAGGGCGAGCCATCTAAGGCAAAATTAGGGTAGGCAACCTTTTATAATTGATCCTGATAAGATGTGCTTCCTAAAAATGATGGGTGACCTTACGGGTTCACGTCACAATAATGGTCAAATTAGGAAGCTAGAAGCGACCCTATGGGTTCGGGTTCGAGCCATAGCCAAGTGGCGACCAAGTGATAAAGAGCGACCCGGGTTAGGTGGATGCTCTAAAAAAGAGGGTTCGTGGAGTTAATTATGTTCGAGTTAAAGATTCCAAGAGATGGCAACCTGTTTCCAAACTTGAATAATTCTCAGGGCAAATTTGAATGATGGCAATTTTTTGTGTTGTCAACGAAGAGTAGGAAACTTATTCCAAGATAAGTAGGGGGAGAAATAATTTTGGCGCCATTATTTTAAATTGAAAATTCAGACATAAGGAAGTTATTTGGAGTCAATAAAAACTTAGAGAAGTTATTGAGAGAGGGGGTACTCAGCGGTTACAAAGAAGAAAACGCAACACACCTGAAGTAAGCAATCAATGAGTATCCATCAACGTGGAGTAACGTGGAGCAAGGGCAATGAGCTTCAATTATTTGAGAGATACGTGGCAGACATGCACTAAGACCGATATTTATAAATAGGCTGCAAAAGAATATATTAATTTTTTGGATTTCACACTTGTAATTCCTCGCATACACTAACTGTCTCCCTGATGCACGAGTTAAAGAGGAATCAAGTAATTTTCCTTTTTACTTGCTTTTCATACTTTTATTTCTTAGGATTAGGATTCTTTTTTCATATTTCATTGTATCTTGTACTTGGTTTCTTCAATCAAGTTTTTTTTTCTTTACCATCACCACTAATTCTTTGATTGTTGGTGTTTTTGTGTTCATTAACTATTGTTCTCATCAAGCCTGTTTTTTCAAACACACATTCTCACTGAAAGAATCCACTTGTCATAAGAATTATACTATAATCCATCTGTTTGAAAAGTTCTTAAACTAATTTTTATGGTGAACGGTCTATAATTTGTTATTGGCCAAATTTCTTATAAAACACCTCATGTAACACACCAGGGCACATCAATTGTAATGTAATATAATTTTTGAAATAAATAAATAAAAAAAACAGAAAGAAAGTGAGGTGAGTTGCTAATGGTCCAAACATAAAATTGACTCTTATGAGTTTCACAAGCCACCGATTTATGGCGCAATCAAAGAATTAATACTAGATTGCGGTCAAAACACTCACTTTTTATTATTTTTTATTAAAATTGCCACATTAGGTGGCCATTTATATCACTCACACATGGCTCACAAGTCAGGGAATACAATCCACATACGCCCCTTTTTTCACAGTTTTAATTTATTAATAAATTATCAAGTTTGCTAGCGATTTAAGCTTAGTTTGGTAAAGATGTAATTTTTTAAAAGCGATCGAATTCTCTAGAATTTTTTAAAAGTTGTTCTTAAAAAGTTATAATAATATTATTTGATAACATAATACAAAAATTATTCTCAATAAATAAAAGTCATTAAAATAATATTTGATAAATATATCATTAAATTGCTCTTAAAATATAAAATAATTATAATGGATATAAATAATAAAATATTATTTCTATTTTAATGTTTTATTAATTGAGCGACAAAAGCAAAATTTTATTAATGTTTAAGATTATTAAAATCCTTTTAAATTTTAGAGAATTAGAATAAACTTTAAAAAATCGTCTGTTGAAAACTTCCAAAAGCACACGGAACTCCAAAGAAAATTAAGAGCAAAAGTTCTCTACTCTTCTATTTAATAAACACGAAAAACTAGCTTGTGTTTTTTCTAGGGTAGAAACAACTTACCTCATCCTCGCATTTTGTTTATAAAAATCACCGCATACAATTCCTTTACTCTGAACGGGATGCAAAAGTCAAGACAAACCGAATTAGCTAGAGATTCACTCAAGAATAAAAAAATTGATCAACTAGCGCTCCCAAAGCCTTTTTATTTCGTCGCAACTGCACAATCAAGAATGGAGCGGTGCGAGCCGTCAAAATGCCAAGACATGCACAATTACATGCAAAGGTCCAAACAAGAAGCATGCAACAAATCCAACACAATGAAGCAAGAAGGAGGAAGAAGCTAGCTGTGAAGAAGATTCAAATCAAAAAGTACTAATAAACGGATCCATCAAGCCCCTGAGCAAAGAGAGCAGCAAAGGCCTCCATATGAGCCTTACTCAAAGCCAAACCAATCTCAACCCCTCCTCCACCAGCGCCCCCACTCCTCTCAGAAAGCGCAAACGCCCCCGTCCTGTCCACGGAAGTCACGTCCACCTTCTTAGGCCTCCCCCACCCAAAATCGATCCCGTAGACCTCAAACCTGGTCGAGCCAGCGGTGGAGAACAACCTAACCCCTAGCCCCAGAGCAGACTGCACCTTCGTCTGCCAGTCCTCCGCATCGTTCAGAACCCCCTTCTCCTCTATCTCCTTCAAGATGTCACTTATCCCCTCCACAGCGTTAACGAACCCGTCGCTCCCCACCAGCCTCTCTTTCTCCTCCACGAGCAACCGCCCCAAAATGCAGGTCCCGAAATAGTTCGGCGCGAGCGGCGGTTCCAGCCGCGGCCTGCAATCCACGCTGAATATAAAACCCACCTTGTCCGACTCTGGATTCTCCGCTTTGACCAGACAGGACAGCAAGTAAGCGCAAGTGACGGAAAACGTCGACGCCTTGTCAACTCTCCCCTCCGATTGCGCGCGTCGCTTGAGCGCCTGGGCCTGCGGCGGCGTCAACTCGAACGTGGCCTTGACGGCGTCGTTTTCCGCCCCGCGGGTGCTCTCCCACACCATGAGGCTCCTGTTGTTTGGTCCGCCGTCGTTCAGCCACGAGTCCACGTAGGCCTGCGTGATCCCTCTCGCGTCCTCCACCGCGGATCGGTCGAAGAGAGGCGTCAGGCTTTCGGGCAGGACCAGAGATTGCGGCGATTCTTCTCCTCTGGAGATCTTGGAGCAGAGGTGGGCCCACGATTTCATGAACAGAGTTGAGGACTTGCCGTCAGCGGCCGCGTGGTGCGTGGTTATCCCGACGCAGAAGCCGGCGCTCGGGAACAGAGTGACCTGCAGGGCTAGCAGGGAGGCCTTCTCGTGGGTCACGTTCGTGAGGCGGGGCACTAAGCGGCGTAGCTTCGAGGCTTGGCAGAGGTTGGAGGAGAGGAGGTCGAAATCGTGCTCGGTGGACTCGGCGACGGTGAGAGGGACGGAGTCGACGCCGGGGTGGTAGGTGATGATGGGGGTGGGCGAGTCTGGGGGCCAGGTGATGTTGCCGGCGAGGGGAAGGAAGCCGCGGAGGGTGAGCTCAAGGGAGCGTTTGAGGCTTGGGAGAACCGAATCGAAGAAGGAGGGCGAGGTGGTGTCTGGGGACTCGTAGAAGAAGAGACGCTCCACCGGCGGGAGCCTCAGCCACATTATGTCGAAGAAGGTGAGGGGGAGGGTGGTTGGGGCGGTTCCCTGTGGCGGCGACACTGAGAGAACTTCGTGGACCTTCAGCGACGGTGCTGATTGAGCCATGAGAAGAGAGGAGAAGAGGTGGGGAAATTATTCGCTCGCTGCTTGCAACTTTGGGGGCATGGAGGTAGCCTGCGCTGCGTAGCAATTGCGTGTGGATATAGACGGTTGATAATTCTTAACAAGACTTTTTGAGTTTAGCCTTTAATGATATTTAATGAGGACTAAAAGTATAATTAAAAATTTAATTATTTTCTCTTTATCAAATTATACTTTCTCTTGTTTTTCTATCTCTAAAATATGCGGGTATCAATTTTTTTATTTAAAAGATTTTTTTTTTTACTTTTATAAACATTGATTTATCTTTATGATGTGTTAATGCATATTTTTTACTATGTTGATACTTGTTGTTATTACGTTGATGACTATTTTTATTATATTGATACCCACGTGATGAGTGAGCTTAACGTTGAAATGAGAGAGTGAGAGAAAATGAGAGAGACTCGATCTCAGTTGATGGAGAGATAAAAAGGTATCAAGTTGATATTGATGCATATCTCAATTATGTTGATGTATATTTCTGTTATGTTAATGCCTAGTTCTATTATGTTGGGTATGCATGAGTGAGAGAGTGAGAGAGTGAGAGTAGAGGAGCAAGAATCTGTTCAGACAAAAGACAGTGCCACATGATAGCGAGAGTGTGTGGTTTGATGGAGAGAAAATGTTTTCAAAATTAAAAAATAATTATGTTGATATCGTCTTAACGTGCGTTTATACCAGATGCACAGGTGTTGATACTATATGCATACATTGATGTCAACTGTGTCATAGACAATACTCATTGTACGAGATACAACAATTTTATCTTTTTCCACTCCCATTTATTGTGTACATAGGGTGTTTGGATATATTTGATGTTCAAATAGCATCGCTGGACCAAAAATGTGGTCTCACAAGCTTCTAGAATTCTAGAATTCTTAAATGTTCATTAAACAAGAGAAAACTTTGGTTTTCATCCATTTATTATACTCCTTCAATCTACTTTTTGTTGTCATTTTTTATCCAAAAATTTATTCAAGATTAATCATATTTTGATTAAATTAAAAAAATATTAACTATATTGTTTACACTTATACCATTGTTACATCTCATACTCTCACTAGTACTTAATAACTGTAGCACTTATTGCTTAAGGTTAATTTTGTCTGTGCATTCTATATTTTTTTTTTATCTTTGTGTCAGTTAAATGATTTCTTAAACTGCATATTTTTATCAAAAATGTCAATAGAAAATGGACGAAGGAAGTATAACATATTAGTAAATGTGAAACATTATTATCGTCTAAATCATTGTAATATTCATTGAGCTTGACAAATACTACTTACTTAGTAGGTACATTGAATTAACATTGTATTTAAATGTCAAAAAATATTACTTAATAGTGGACGGAGCTAGTATTGAACAAGATCACAATGACTATCAAGTATCAAGCAAGGTTATATGCACAACAATCAAATGGGCAACATGTGTCAACCAAGCAAAAAGACAAAAACGTTAATTTCATTCTCTATCATAATTTCGTGCAACTTTTGTTTTTCTCTCCTTTTTATTTTTATGTTTGACATCAAAAGAAACCACCGTTCTTAATCAAAGAAATTAACAATGCTGATGAAAGAAATGCTTGTTTCTTTATTTAACAATGTTGGTTTCTTTTTTCTTTTAAATAGAGTTTATTTCTTTTTTCATTAGAGTTAAATTCTATTTTGGTAGAGAGAGTAAGATGTATAAGTGGCCTGAAAGGAAATGAAAAACCAATTCCGCTAAAAAACGAAATCAACATATTTAAACAAAGAAGTCAACGTTATGTTAAAAAAAAGGTTTGGGGTCTGAAATCGCCACAAGGTGTAACGATTTCAGACCCAGACCCATACAAATGTCAATTTTTTACATGGAACATATTATGAGATATAAATCTTTTAGGGAGAATATATATGTAATAAATCCAGTAGTTGTCCACCTTTTAATTTTGTATTTTCACAAATAATTATTTATTTCTTAAATTTAGACAATATTAATTAATTTCTTTCTCATCATATCTCTATTAAATAAATTTAATAAGAGTATATACAATTATTTTTTAAATATTTACGTATTACTCAAAGTGAATAGTTAATAAAAAAAGATATTTTTGGTTTCTCGTGATGTGTTGCACTAAATTATCTAGTAATGGACATCATTATTGTACTTCTAAACTAATACTATTTTATTATTGTAGTTGTTGTTTGTTCATTTGACCACTATGGTACATGTTACATAAATTATAGTCCGTCCTGTAACATCCCGATTTTTTCTTAGAGAAATATTCGTAAAATATAAATAATTAATTAATTTTCTAAGCATGATTAGAGAATTGAGGCGGAAAATTTTAGTTAAAATATCCCTAGGAATTTAGACGTGTCGCGGTAGAAAATTTGGCAGACAACTGAGCCGCCATCGGTTGCCGATAAAATTTGGCACGCAAAATGGTGTACGTGAAAATAATCTCCCGGAGAAAAATTTACAAAAACCTTCAAACATTAATACCCTTAGGTAGGTGGGAATTAGAGGGTCGCGACGGGCCAAACGGAATATTTTTTGGACGACGTGCGCGACGCACCGAGACTGCGAGCGATAAAACACGAGCGAACCGGGACCGGGAGAAAATAAAATCTCCCCTGCAGCATGGGGAAGGGCTGCACGTTTTTTTTAGGAGAATTTAGTCAAAAATATCCCCTAATTTAAGCTTCCAAACATCTCATCACCTTACCTCTTCACATCAAGCCCATACCTTCAACTATTCACTACATTTAATTAAATCCTAAAAATCAACTAAATTCCTCTCCATTTCAGCCTCCCATAACCGAAGCCTCCCCATCTCTCTTGAGACAAATTTCATCTCTTCAAACCTCCATAGCTACACCATAAGCCAAACTCCAAGAAACATCATTGTCTCCAAAGCAAAAATCAAGCATTCCTCCACTATTTTCCTTCCCAAAAATCGAACCCACAAGCCCCAAGCTCCCTCATCTTATTCTCATTTTCTTCCACTAAAAATCTAGAGAAGAATCCTCACCTTGTTCTCTCTAGAAAACCCAAGCCACTCCTCACAAGAACACAAGCACATAAACCTCATTTTGAAGAAAGTAAGGAAGTGGTTCTCCAACACTTTTGGAGGCTTCTTGTCAACACTCCCACCACCAACCAAGAACTCTTTGGAAGTGGGTAACTTAGGCTTTCACTCATTCTTTAGTGCTCTTGAGCTCATGAATGATTTTGTATGTTTATGTGTGTTTTATGTTTATGTGTTATATGCTTAATGCCTTGAAATATTTTGTTATAATGTGATAATGTAAAGCAAAGTTAGAGCATGGCTAGAGGTTGAAATGATGTGAGAAACTATGTATGTTTGAGTGGAAAGTACATGGAAGAGTTTGAGAAAAGGTGACATAGAACAAAAATGAGGTTTTTGGCATAAAAGGGCAAAATGGTCATTTCGGGATTTTTGGGTATTTAGACTAAAAATCTAGGTTTCTTTTTATGAAAAATGGGTTTAGAGGTATCAAAAACCTTAGGGTCAAGTCTTGAGTCCATTGGGTTATGGATAAACAAAATTTCAAAGAAAAATCGGTTTTTCGGACAAAAATGGTATTTTAAGCAAAAGAGGGCAAATCTGTAATTTCAGGTGTTTGGACTAAAAATCTGGGTTTATTATCATGAAAAATGGGTTTAGAGGTATTAAAAACCTTAGGGTCAAGTCTTGAGTCCATTGGGTTATGGAGAAATAAAATTCCAAAGAAAAATCGGTTTTTATGGGCAAAAATGGCATTTTGATCAAAAAGGGCAAATCTGTAATTTCGGGGGTTTGGACTAAAAATCTGGGTTTATTATCATGAAAAATGGGTTCAGAGGTATTAAAAACCTTAGGGTCAAGTCTTGAGTCCATTGGGTTATGGAGAAATAAAATTCCAAAGAAAAATCGGTTTTTATGGGCAAAAATGGCATTTTGATCAAAAAGGGCAAATCTGTAATTTCGGGGGTTTGGACTAAAAATCTGGGTTTATTATCATGAAAAATGGGTTCAGAGGTATTAAAAACCTTAGGGTCAAGTCTTGAGTCCATTGGGTTATGGAGAAATAAAATTCCAAAGAAAAATCGGTTTTTATGGGCAAAAATGGCATTTTGATCAAAAAGGGCAAATCTGTAATTTCGGGGGTTTGGACTAAAAATCTGGGTTTATTATCATGAAAAATGGGTTCAGAGGTATTAAAAACCTTAGGGTCAAGTCTTGAGTCCATTGGGTTATGGAGAAATAAAATTCCAAAGAAAAATCGGTTTTTATGGGCAAAAATGGCATTTTGATCAAAAAGGGCAAATCTGTAATTTCGGGGGTTTGGACTAAAAATCTGGGTTTATTATCATGAAAAATGGGTTCAGAGGTATTAAAAACCTTAGGGTCAAGTCTTGAGTCCATTGGGTTATGGAGAAATAAAATTCCAAAGAAAAATCGGTTTTTATGGGCAAAAATGGCATTTTGATCAAAAAGGGCAAATCTGTAATTTCGGGGGTTTGGACTAAAAATCTGGGTTTATTATCATGAAAAATGGG
The DNA here is from genome assembly GCA_003254905.1 of Nissolia schottii. Taxonomy (NCBI): domain Eukaryota; kingdom Viridiplantae; phylum Streptophyta; class Magnoliopsida; order Fabales; family Fabaceae; genus Nissolia; species Nissolia schottii. The sequence continues at coordinate 62,533 of QANU01043014.1, forward strand.
TTCAGAGGTATTAAAAACCTTAGGGTCAAGTCTTGAGTCCATTGGGTTATGGAGAAATAAAATTCCAAAGAAAAATCGGTTTTTATGGGCAAAAATGGCATTTTGATCAAAAAGGGCAAATCTGTAATTTCGGGGGTTTGGACTAAAAATCTGGGTTTATTATCATGAAAAATGGGTTCAGAGGTATTAAAAACCTTAGGGTCAAGTCTTGAGTCCATTGGGTTATGGAGAAATAAAATTCCAAAGAAAAATCGGTTTTTATGGGCAAAAATGGCATTTTGATCAAAAAGGGCAAATCTGTAATTTCGGGGGTTTGGACTAAAAATCTGGGTTTATTATCATGAAAAATGGGTTCAGAGGTATTAAAAACCTTAGGGTCAAGTCTTGAGTTCATCGGTCAACGGTTGATTAAAAATTCTAACGAAAAACAGTTTTTGGGTAAAATACGATAATGTGTATTATGTCTATTTGAATATCATTATGCATCATGAGGATACGGTCGTCGTCAGGATCTTAGGACGGCCTTAGAGAATTAGAAGTTATCACTTAAACCTAACCAAGAGCATAATTGAACCTTAGGGAACAAGTATGTAGCTATATGCTAGGAACCCCTCTCTTGGCAATGTCTAATTGACACGCCCCTCGCCAGTCCCAAAAGGGTGGATTGGCCAATGTGTTACCTTGCCAGATCCCAAAAGGGTGGATTTGGTTAACGAAATAATCCCAAAAGGGCGGATTAGTTCGCAGAGGTTAAGGACACAAGGAAGGAAATGTGTTACCTTGACAGATCCCAAAAGGGAGGATTTGGTTAACGGATTAATCCCACAAGGGTGGATTGATTCGCAGAGGTTAATGGCACAAAGAAAGTTAAAGTTAAAGTTAAAGTAAAGATTGCTCATCGAAGCAATAAGAAGTGAAAGAAAGGTTGACGTCATACCTAAAAGAATAAAGAAAGGAGAAGAAGGACGCTAACCCAGGTGAGCCGGTATGCGTAAGAGAATCCCCATGTTCCCCAAGCATGAGTATATGATGTATGAGTTGCATGAGTATATGAGGAATGAGTACATGAGTACATGTTGCATAAGTATATGATACTTTACCTGAGCATGAGTATACCGTCAAGAGAACGCTCGAGACGCCTATGTATATACGCAAGAAAAGTTAACAAGCACGAGAACTTAGATAAGCAAGACTAGTTCCCTTGTCACCTAGAAAAGTAGATAAAGCCGTTCAGGAACTTAGGCCAGATAATAATCAGTAGGATATTAGTATGCATGTTCACTTAAAAACCCCTGAGCGGCCGCGTTAATAAGTGAGAAAAAAAAGAGATCCCCTATGCCAAGGTTAACCACTGAGGACGACTGTTCTCACCCCCACTCGCTTATGCTTCCCAGGAGCAGGCGAAGAGTACGAGGGTTACGAGGAGCCCTATGAGGAGCCGCACGTGCAGCAGTAGAGGACCGAGGACGAGCCAGTCTAGCTTGGCAGTAGATGGACATTTTGCCACATTTTGCTATATTTTGATATGTATCTTAATGTATTTAGCTTATGTATGTAAACTATTATTATACTCTGTGGGTTGTAATATGTGATGGACCAGATACTTGTTATATAATTATTTATGCTAGTAATGATTAACGCTTTTAAGCTTCCGCTTTATCGTTTGTATTATATGTTTGATTCACGCGTGGCTCATACTTTGCAAATAAAGTAACAAATAGAAAAGTTTTAAAATGGTCCATATTTTCCTTACTTTGTTATTTTCGAAAGGTAATAAGGGACTATAAGTAATCCCACCAAATGATTAACAACCTAGTGAGCATTGTGTACTACTCGAGGGTATGCAGTTAGCTAGGGTGTTACACGTCCCTTTCGTTTTCTATTTAACTACGGCAAAATTAAACACTACACGTAAATATATAAAATAATATGAATTAATAAGTTATTTTTATAATTTTTATTTATTTTTAATACAATTAATATTCTCTTTACATCCTCCACTATATTAATAAATGCTCCATTATAATTAAGGGTGTGAATGAAAAAAAAAGAAGTAATTACACCTAGACATTATAAATGAATAAATATTTTGAATCCTTAAAATATTAAAAATGGATAGTTAAAACGGAATGGGAGAGTTGGATGTTATATTTTGTTGACCCAAAAAAAATAATTATTTATGATAATTTGAAGATAATTATATATTTATAAAGGTGTGTAATTTTAAGGTGGAGTTTACGGTAAATCTCATGCATTTATAATTTCTATAAGAAATTAATAAATAGATTTTTTACGAAAAAATGAGCAAGTGCCCTTCATTTGTAATTTTTATAAGAAATTAAGAAATAGAAAATTTATGAAAAAATTAATCAGTGCCCTAATTACACTTGTTAATAAGTTATTCTCTCTGTTTTAAAGTAGTTGTCCACTTTTTAAGTTTGATATGTTTTAAAATAACTGTCAACTTACTAAATTTAAATGTCATTAATTATTTATTTTCTTATCATACTCTTATTAAATAAAATTTTTTCTCATACATATTCACTCTAACAACTCTAACTACCCACTATAAATAAGGATAATTAAGTAAAATATTATCAACTTTTTTTATTTTCACAATTTTTAATCATTTTCTTAATATCTGCATAAAAGATAAAGTAAACAACTATTTAGAAACCGATGATGTAAAAGTGACATATGGTGTAAAAGTGAACACTTTCTATTGAAAGAATAAGATTTTGAATTTTTTTTATATGCACTATGTATTAGAAACAACAAATTTTTTAACAAATGACCTTAAAACCCCTTGCTAAAACCCAAATTTAGTATTGTAAGAAAGATAAAAATTTAAGTTTTCAATACAAAAAAAATATTGAAAACTTTAAAATATTTCATTTTGATATGTTAGCAAATGTTTTTAAGATACTTATTAGCAAAATTTATCAATTATCAATGACTTCAAATTTTATTAAATAATTAATTTTTATGTTATTTAATATTTAAGAAGACGATTAGAATAATAACTGAGAAAAATAGTATATCATTGCTTAGCACACTAATAGGCCGTAACACACAGCTTCACCCAATATGGCAGTAACTGTACGTATAGTATTAATTAAAGACACAGTAGGGGAAGATGGATCCAACATAGGGGGGGCCAACAAATTAATTAATTAAAAGAATTTTAAAATGGGTTTAACTAACAAGTGTTCTAAGGATGCTTAGTAAAGAACCTAAAGTGGTATGACTAAATTGGAAAAATAAAATCAACTAGTCTTAAATACAATAAAATGTATTAATTTTCACGAAATATTTCACTTTGTGTTTTTTGACAAATGTTTTTAAGGTATTTATTAACAAAACCCTTTTGAAATATATAAATGATTGCTCTTTTTTTGTCTCATCTTTTTTTAGTGTTAAGGAGCTTTTTTAGTGGCAGTCCCACGCATTTTTTTTTTAGTTATTTAAAAATTTCCTTGACTTCTTGTTTCCTTTTGTGGTGTGTTCATTCTCTTTTATAATTGTAGTTTTTTCCCCATTTATGGTGTGATCTTTCCCTTTGATGGTGTAACGGCTAGCAAGGGCAAAGAGGGAATTCAGCAAAAAAGAGAGGGTGGTGGGGTAATTAAACCCAACAGCACGTTCACCACACAACAGAACGCAGCGCAGCAATGCAAGACCGATAACAACCCGTGCCACGTAGAGGCCGATCCGCAAACAGCGGGTGGTCGCAGAAGCGGGAGAGCTAGACGCCCAAGCTCAAAACTGAAAGGATTTGCAATGGGGAAGACGATGAGTGAAGTGAGTAATTCTTCTTCTTCTGCTAATTCTCTCTAACTCATCCCCAGCTTATCTAGTTATTCCTGCTGCAGGTGCGGCGAGCTGAATCGTGATTAGTACGAGCGCAACCACGAACTCTAGTCCTTTATCCCTTGTGGGTGAGCTCACCTGGGAGGCTAGCAGTTCCTTGGTGATCGGAGCCGAGGCTCTTGTGCTCGAGGACCTCGTAGTACTGTAGTTGTTTCATACGCTGTTTCTGGTTTAATTTCCCTAAGAGCTCTGTTCAAGCTCATAGACTTGTTGTCAATTGCTACTAGATTGAGAGGTTCCTAATTCACAGTGGTTTTATTAAGTTTGGCCACGTTACATTGGTGCTTTCATTCCCCGCCATGGCCCCGGAGAAGACAGATACCAAGCGGATTCTGGAAATGCTCGAGGAAGCAGAAAAAGCGCGCCAACAGCAAGACGCGCGCATAATGATGTTGGAGACGACTCTCCAAACATACCTGACTCACTCGGCCAACTGCGATACCCAAGGCGGTCAGAACTCAACACAATACGACTACACAAACCATCACCGACCACCTTTCACGCTGCGCAATGTCAAAATCGAATTTCCGCGATTCGATGGCTCAGGGGTGCTCGATTGGATTTTTAAGGCCAATCAGTTCTTCGATTACTACCAGAATGATGATGCCGACAGACTCACCATAGCATCAGTTCACATGGACAGGGATGCAATTCCCTGGTTCCAGATGATGCAGCGCTCTTACCCCTTCCACTCGTGGCAGGAGCTGACCCGCGCAATGGAGATAGAGTTTGGTCCATCCCCCTTCGAGGGTACTCGAGGTAACCTTTTCAAACTCACTCAGAAAGCTTCAGTCAATGCTTACTACACCACATTCATGTCCCTCGCTAATCGGGTTTACGGCATAAGCCCCGATGCATTGCTTGACTGTTTCATTAGTGGGTTGAAAGAGGACATTAGACGCGATGTTATCGCACAATCGCCTGATAATTTGCTGAGAGCCGTGGCGCTGGCGCGCTTATATGAGGAAAAATATAGTCCAGTCCCTAAACACCATAGCTTTCCCCACAGAGGTCAAAGTTGGCAACCGAACACTATAACCCAGCCGAGAACCCTGCCTCGAAACAACTTACCACCATTATTACCCTCCCCTGACACCAATCAAGAGCGGAGCAAAGCTCAGACGCCATTCATAAAGAAGATGGGGCCTGCGGAAATTCAGTTCAGGCGAGAGAAAGGGTTGTGTTTCACATGTGATGAGAAGTACTCCTTCAACCATAGGTGCCCCAACCGCCATTTGATGATCTTACAAACGGAAGAAGATGTCGAGACCGAAGTACCGGAACAGCAACAACCATTGCAAGAGGACAATGAGGAGGACAACAGTGAGGTGATCCAGCAACTCTCCTTAAATGCCTTAAATGGGGACAAAGGGGTCAAGGATATTCGCTTCACAGCAAGTATCAACGGGAAGCCTATTCAGGTTTTCATCGATGGAGGTAGCTCGGATAATTTCTTACAACCGAGGTTAGCAAAATTTCTACGGCTTCCGGTGCAAACCAAGCCGCGATGTAGAGTCATGGTTGGCAACGGGCAAACACTGGAATCCGAGGGGTTCATTCAAGACCCGGAACTTCAGGTTCAAGGCCAAACACTGCACTTACAAGTTTACTTGTTGGATGTCGCTGGGGCAGAATTAGTGTTGGGCACTTCATGGCTGGCAAAGTTGGGTGATCACATCGTGAATTATGACATCCCTCGCCTCCAGTTTGTGTGGGAAGGTAACAAAATGGAGATCAGAGGGGAACGAATGGATCAACCACAACCAGCTCAAATACACCAAGTTAGAAGACTACAGCAGGTGGATGCCATTGCCGCTATGTTCACACTACAGCTCAAAGAAGCCAATTCAGATGATGCTGGGGGACTTCAACTACCATCCGACATGGCACCTGACATGGCCCTCTTACTCCAATCACACCAACAGGTTTTTAGCATTCCTCACGGGCTGCCACCTCCTAGAAGCCATGATCACACCATTACTCTACAAGAGGGTGCCAATCCAGTCAAAGTACGGCCCTATAGGTACCCTCACAGCCAGAAACAACAAATTGAGAATATGGTCAGGGATATGCTACAAGAGGGAATTATAACACCAAGTAAAAGTCCTTTCTCCTCACCCGTGCTTTTAGTCAAAAAAAAGGACGGGACATGGAGGTTCTGTACGGACTATCGGGCACTAAATGCTATAACTATCAAGGATAGTTTCCTTATACCAACCGTAGATGAGTTGATCGATGAGCTACATGGTGCCACTTTCTTTTCTAAGTTAGATTTGAGAGCTGGCTATCATCAAATCCGAATCGCCCCAGCGGATACACATAAGACAGCATTCCGCACACACCAAGGGCTTTATGAATGGTTAGTAATGCCATTCGGGTTGTCAAATGCACCAGCCACATTTCAGTGCTTGATGAATGAAGTCTTTAGACATGCCCTACGGAAATTCGTGCTGGTATTCTTTGATGACATCCTCATATACAGTGCTACTTGGCAGCAACATTTGGCACATGTGCAAGCAGTTTTGCAACTGTTATTACAAGAAAAGTCATTTGCTAAATTGTCTAAATGCGAATTTGGCAAATCGGAAATTGAATATCTAGGTCATGTCATATCCAGGGACGGCGTGGCAATGGATAAAGCCAAGGTCGAGGCTGTGTTGCAATGGCCTCCACCCCAAAACGTGAAACAATTAAGGGGTTTCCTCGGTCTATCTGGCTATTATAGGCGTTTTGCAAAGGGATATGCCGGTATAGCAGCAGCCCTCACTGATCTCCTAAAAAAAGATGCCTTTACGTGGGATGACAAGGCTGAACAAGCATTTCAGCAAATGAAGACAGCCTTAACAACAACACCAGTGTTGGCATTGCCCGACTTTACAAAGAAATTCACACTGGAGACCGACGCCTCAGGAAGTGGAATTGGGGCTATGTTAAATCAAGGAAATCAACCAATAGCTTATTTCTCCAAGAAATTACCCCTAACAATGCAAAAGAAGTCGGCTTATGTCCGAGAATTATACGCTATAACAGAAGCCCTGGCTAAATTCAGGCACTACCTACTGGGACATTAGTTTATCCTCAACACTGACCATAAAAGCCTGAAGTCAATTTTGGACCAAAATTTACACACACCTGAGCAACAAGCTTGGCAGCATAAGCTAATTGGCTTCGACTTCACCATACAGTATAAACCGGGGAAGGAGAATATACCTGCCGATGCACTCTCACGCTCATTTTACATGGCTTGGTCCTCTGCGGCCAACAATTGGGTCCAGGTGCTGAAGACAGAATTACAGCAGGATGCAGAGACACAAGACATTTGCACACAGCTCCAATCCGGGCTAAGCAAGCATGGGGTTTTTTCTCTCCAGCAAGGCCTTTTATTTTTCAACAACAGGCTAGTCATACCAAAAACCTCGACACTTAGAGCAGAAATTCTAAAGGAATTCCATGATTCATTACTAGGTGGACACTCGGGGATTGCTCGCACGACAGCACGCATTACATCTCAATTCTACTGGCCTGGCATGCACAAAGACATTAAACAATACGTTTTACACTGCCCAATTTGTCAACAAGCGAAGTCAGCCACCACCCTACCTGCAGGACTACTGCAGCCTCTGCCTATTCCAACCCAAGTCTGGGAGGACATCTCCATGGACTTCATTACCGGCCTTCCTAACTCTCAAGGGTATAATGTGATCTTAGTGGTGATTGACCGCCTAACAAAGTTTGCACACTTCCTCACCCTGAAGAAGGACTACAACAGCAACAAGGTGGCTGAAATCTTTATGACTCAGATAGTTAAACTGCACGGAATGCCAAGCTCCATTGTATCTGACAGGGACAAAGTTTTCATGAGCCACTTTTGGCAGAAACTCTTTCAGTTACAAGGCACCACTCTCCGTAGAAGCTCCGCATACCACCCACAAACAGATGGGCAAACAGAAAATCTAAACAAATTGGTCGAAATGTATCTAAGGTGTTACACATTTACTAATCCTAGCAACTGGTCTAAACTACTACCATGGGCTGAGTATTGGTACAATACCAGCTTTCATAGTAGTATCGCCATGACGCCATTTCAGGCACTCTACGGGCGTGAACCACCTAAGCTAGTGAAATATGAGCCACACCAGGCCGACCCTGTAGACCTACAGGTAGTGCTCAAAGAACGTGACACGCTGTTACAGCAGTTGAAACTAAACTTGGCCAGAGCACAGGTACATATGAAGACTAAGGCAGACAGAAAAAGGCGGGATGCGCACCTGGAGATAGGTGATTTGGTCTTAGTAAAGCTGCAGCCATACCGGCAGCAGTCCGTGGCACTGAGAAGGAATCCCAAACTGAGCATGCGGTTCTTCGGACCGTTCAAGGTTCTGGCGAAGGTCGGTCAGGTAGCATACCAGGTTGAACTCCCTCCTACAGCACGAATCCACAACGTTTTCCACATTTCCCAGCTGAAGAAATTCCAGGGCCCGTATATTCCACCATACATGCCACTGCCGCTCCAGCAAGAAGATAATAACCCAGTTCTCCAACCAGAAGCAATCGTGCAACAGCGAAGCGTTCAACAAGGGAACAAGGAAATTCACCAGGTGCTAGTCAAATGGCAAGGGCTTTCGGCAGCCGAGGCCACTTGGGAGGAGGTGCGATTCATGGCAGACACTTATCCTTCGTTCAACCTTGAGGACAAGGTTGATTTTAAAGGGGGAGGCTATGTAACGGCTAGCAAGGGCAAAGAGGGAATTCAGCAAAAAAGAGAGGGTGGTGGGGTAATTAAACCCAACAGCACGTTCACCACACAACAGAACGCAGCGCAGCAACGCAAGACCGATAACAACCCGTGCCACGTGGAGGCCGATCCGCAAACAGCGGTTGGTCGCAGAAGCGCGAGAGCTAGACGCCCAAGCTCAAAACTGAAAGGATTTGCAATGGGGAAGACGATGAGTGAAGTGAGTAATTCTTCTTCTTCTGCTAATTCTCTCTAACTCATCCCCAGCTTATCTAGTTATTCCTGCTGCAGGTGCGACGAGCTGAATCGTGATTAGTACGAGCGCAACCACGAACTCTAGTCCTTTATCCCTTGTGGGTGAGCTCACCTGGGAGGCTAGCAGTTCCTTGGTGATCGGAGCCGAGGCTCTTGTGCTCGAGGACCTCGTAGTACTGTAGTTGTTTCATACGCTGTTTCTGGTTTAATTTCCCTAAGAGCTCTGTTCAAGCTCATAGACTTGTTGTCAATTGCTACTAGATTGAGAGATTCCTAATTCACAGTAGTTTTATTAAGTTTGGCCACGTTACAGATGGTTGCGTTCAGATTTATCTTGAAAAGAAGCATAATGCATTCTTCAAATTGCAACATTGGTAGTGTTGATCTTTGACATGAAAGATGTTTGGACATCGATAGTGTTCGGGTAAGGAGCATAACTATAGATCTTTGGTTAGTTCAAAATGAAGGATGTATTCATATCTTATTAGTGTTAGATCTGATATATATATTTTTTTCAATTTGTAAGTGTCGTTGGGTTGTTCTATGAATGAAATTCTTCTTTTAAAAAACTCATGTAATTTTAAAGCAATTTACTCAACTGAAATAAATTAAATAAAATAACGTAGAAGTGTTATTATATTGATACCAAATTGCATTAGAAATCAACACAAGGTTGATCGAGCGGTAGATAAGCCTATCTCCTTTTTTAAGAGTATTGAGTTTAAGACCCAAGGAAAAAAAATACTTGTGTCGAGATGGACTGTCATAGTACCACAACTTAATAAAGATGGTGAAAAATTAGGATATTATGAGATGAGTGTGAGTGAAAAAAAATATAGATGAAATGGATTAATAATATCTTAGTCTTATTATCTTATACCAATTAAAAAAGAGGATTACTAAAAACAATTAACAATTGGTGTCCAACTTTATATACCCTTTCTTGCCCTTCTAACTTCTAACTACCCACAATACTTTATAAAATCTCAAGTTCTAAGTACACCAATTTCCTGCTCAAACTTACCATACGCTATACGTTTTTGGCATTAAATGAATACTTATACAAATCGTGTCATGTATACAAAATTGTATCATTTATACTTATGCTTAATTTCTGGTGATTTCAATTAATCAAAGGTTAATAGCAACTTACCCCCTGTACTATAGTTGTTGTACACTTAATCCTCTAACGTTGCAAAATGTGCAATTCGACCCCTAAGCTTTCGAAACAGTATAAATAAGATCTTTCCCCACTTTTAACGTCTAAAAGGTCCGTTAGAACTCATGTTTTTGTCATATGATGTATTGTAAGGACAAAATTATCATTTCTTTAAAATAAAAATAAAAGGAACACTAAAATTTTTTTTAAAGACAAAACAGAGACAACAATGAGAAAAATAAAACCTTCAGTAGCAAAAATTAGAAGCAATTGCCGAAGAAAAATGGAAACAACAAAGAGTAGAGAAGGCACAGAGGTGAGACAGGAGGATACGTATGAGGTAGACGAAGTCTCCAGTAGTGGTGATATGCATGAAAAGGGTTGGAGCATTGAGTTCTCTTTAGAAAGGGAGAGGGAGGTTACTGTGAAAGGGTTTGAAGATTGAGTTTTTTTTTTCCTTTTATTTTTATTAAAGAAAGAGTAATTTTGTCCTTACAACACATTATGCGATAGATACGTGTGCAGTAACGAACCTTTTAGACGTTAAAAGTGATAAAATATCTTATTTGCGCTGTTTGGGTTGAATTGTACATTTTACAATGTTAGAGGGATTAAGTACAACAACTATAGTACAAGGGATAAGTTGCTATTAACCCTTTAATTAATTCATATCAAATTGTATCATGTATTAAAAAAGGCAAGTGTATTTATTCATGTAATTTTTTTTCGATGAAGAATTACCATCAAATATATGACAACAAATTAATTCAGATTGCATCTCTTCTTCCAATAGAAATATTTTTTTAGGTAAACTTGTGAACTCCCTTTGATAGCGTGTTAATTTTATTTTAAGCAAGAACGCCCCTTTGTATAAATTGTTGTACACGATAAAATTTTAATTCTTTATTTGCAGCCAAATTCAAGGTAAAATTCTAATTTTATTCTAGGCACAATTCAACATTGTGCATAGAGATTAATTTTATAGTTTATTCAAAGGAACAATTGAGCAACGTATAATTTTACGTTTTTAGCAAAGTTCAATATATATATATATATATATATATATATATATATATATAACTTTATTCATGTAATTTTTTTTGATGAAGAATTAATTCTCCATCAAATATATAGAACAAATTAATTTAGATTACACCTCTTCTTCTTCCAATAGATATTCTTCGTTCGTAATTACAATTATTAATTTTGTGTTGCCTTTTTTCATTATTTCGTTCGTTCTTTGACTATATGTATAATGTATATGTTTTCATAGAATAAAATATTTTTTTAGAAGACTAGAATTATCTATGGTATTAATTTTATGATCATTTACTTAATTTGCACATCAAATTAGTTTGTCTTTTTCACTACTCACAAATTTACACAATTATCATGCTATCTCTTAAAAATATCGTGCATTTAACTTTTAAAATCATGATGTTGTTTAATTCTTATATGTAAATTGTGAGTTGTGACATAATTTAAATCTAATTATACATTTTATATTGTTTTACCTGTTTTTTTTTAAATTTACTAATGTATGTTCACTCTTACATACAAACAAACTTGCACGTATATCATAACAAATTAATTATCCATCAAATATATCACAAGAAGTTAATTCAGATTGCATGTTTTCTTCCAATAGAAAAAGGTTTTTAGCAACGGCCCTTTGATGGTGGGTTAATTTTATTTTCAACAACAATATCCCTTTGTATAAATTGTTGTACAAGGTAAAATTTTAATTCTGCATTTTCAACAAAGTTCAAGGTAAAATTCTAATTTTATTCTAGACACAACTCAACAACATCCCTTTGTATACATTTTTAGGTAAAATTCTAATTTTAATCTGGACACAATTTAGCAACGTCCCTTTGTATACGTGTTTTTTTTTTAAATTCTCCTTTTGTGTGTTATTTGGGTTGTATTATTTTCAAGATGTCAACTCTGAATAATGAAAAAAGAAAGATGAATATATATGCTCGAGTTGATCCAAGGTTCTGCAATTTTCTCGATAGTAAGTGTGGTTATTCTTTTACGTATAAATGTTCAACCAACTTTGTCTTTTGGTTTTGATTTCTTATTTTCATTTACGTGTTTCTTTATGGGGCTATTTCTAATTTTTTGTTTGTGTTTTCAAAATTTGATGCAAACACTAATTTGAATGAAAGTACCCGTTGTTCCTTGAGTCGTAGCGAGAACCATAATATCGCAAATGGAACAGAGTAAAACACAAGAGTAATGTTCAGAACCATGAATTTTATTCAATACATGACACTAAAATCAACTTTGTCTTTTGGTTTTGATTTCTTATTTTCATTTACGTGTTTCTTTATGGGGCTATTTCTAATTTTTTGTTTGTGTTTTCAAAATTTGATGCAAACACTAATTCGAATGAAAGTACCCGTTGTTCCTTGAGTCGTAGCGAGAACCATAATATCGCAAATGGAACAGAGTAAAACACAAGAGTAATGTTCAGAAACATGAATTTTATTCAATACATGACACTAAAATGTATATCATGCTTTTATAATTGCTAGTGTTCATTTTATTTAAGTTCAACTGGTGTAGGAAGGAGGGTTACGAACCAACCCACCTGGAATAGTTTTGGTAATTATATGTTTTCATCCATTTATTATACTCCTTCAATCTTTTGTTGTCATTTTTTATCCAAAAATTTATTCAAGATTAATCATTATTTGATTAAATTAAGAAAATATTAAATATATTGTTTACACTTATACCATTGTTACATCTCATACTCTCAATAGTACTTAATAACTATAGCACTTATTGCTCAAGGTTAATTTTGTCTGTGTACTCTATATTTTCTCTATCTTTGTGTCAGTTAAATGATTTTTTAAACTACGTATTTTTTTCAAAAGTGACAATAGAAAATGGACGAAAGAAGTATAACATATTAGTAAATGTGAAACATTATTATCTTCTAAATCACTATAATATTCATTGAGCTTGACAAATACTACTTACTAGATACATTGAATTAACATTGTATTTAAATGTCAAAAAATAATACTTAATAATGGACGGAGCTAGTATTGAACAAGATCACAACAAATATCATGTGAAGAAAATTTTCTTTTTGACCTTGATGGCTTGGTTTTGATGACGATAACAACATCAACAAAAAGCAGAAAAAGGGAAGACACAATCAAAGAACCGTAAAGCTCAACTGCTCATCACTGAAGGTTCAAGTGTTTTACCTTAGTGTCTTAATAGTTAGCATATGTTATGATATAATTGTTATGGCTCAAAAGATTTTCATCATAAACAATGATAACACTTTGCCTAAAACCCTAAAAGCATTTAGCAACACTTTTCTAGGGTTTCTAACATTTTTAACTCGAGTTTTGCATGAGTAATCGATTACCATGCTAGTGTAATCGATTACCATAAATAAAATTTCAAAAATATTCAAATTTTGTGGCAGTAATCAATTACCCATTCGAAGTAATCGATTACCACCTTAAGAAATTTGAAAAATGGCAGTTTCTAAGTGTGTAATCGATTACAACACTTAGCTAATCAATTACATGCTCGAATGTGTGTGTTTTTTTTTCATGAAACAATGCGTTGTTTTGCATCTGTATGCATTGGCAATGGTTCATGAACAGGCACCTCTGCCTATATAAGGTTAGAACTCATGCAGAACACCACACAACCATCAGAACTACAATCTTTCGTTCATTCTTACAAGTTTTACAAGTTCTGATCAATTTCAAAAATTAATTTTTCAATCCAAAACTCAGAAAGCATTGAGCCATAACTTTCATTTCATTTGTGCTCTCTATTCAGGATTATCCTTCCCTGAGTTTAGGATTGATACAAAAGCCATTGTACAAATTCTTATTCAATCTTTTACTTGTTGTAAACACCGTAGTGTTCGGTGTGGCTTCTGATTATCACCGTAGTGTTCAGTGAGGACATTGTGTAACCAGGGGAATGGTTGTGTTCTCTTGAAGTTGTCGGTGTAAGTGCCTCGGTTGTGAGGTTGTACACAACACAAGTTTACATAGTGGAAAAATCCCTGAATCAAAACAGGGGACTGGACGTAGCCTTCGGTGGTTGAAGGTGAACCAGGATAAATTCTCTGGTGTGATTTTTTCTATCATTACATTGTTTACATTCAGCAATTTACATTTCAGCTGCTTTAACATCATCAATTATTCGGTTTATTGTTGGGTCTTGATCACAATTTGGGAATTAGGGTTTTCTACAAATTCACCATCTTCAAAGAACCAAAATACTTCAAAAACAAGAGAAACCTAATTCACCCCCTCTTAGGTTGCTATCTAAACTTACAATTGGCATCAGAGCGCAAGTTTAGGAAAATTACTCCTAAAGATCCATAAAATGGCATCCTCAAGACCTATGTTGAGTGAAGGGTTGAATGTAAATAGGCCTCCATGCTTTAAAGGAGATCATTACGATTTTTGGAAAATAAAAATGATGATCTTCATCAAAGCACAAGATCTAGAAGTATGGAAAACCATAGAAGAAGGTCCATTTGTGCTTATTGACGCGCACCAAAACGTTGTTAAATTTTAGTGCGTGATCAAATAATAATTTAGAAACTAAGAAAACCCCAAAGCGTAGTAAAGGGGCTAACCTAGGTCGTCTCTCAAGGAAGCAATTTAGAACCAATTACAAGTTTAATTAAATCGGGGGGGTTTGGTTTGATGAAATTAAAATCAAGAACAAAACAAGAATAAGTCAACAATGATAAAAGCAATATCATGCATAGGGCGTTTCTAGATCAAGGATTAATTTTCATTGGTTCTTAATTCATTATTCATAAAATAGGATGTTGTTTATTGGTTGAAATCTCTAACCAATTTGCAATTCATTTATAGACTACAATCGTCAGTTCCCTAAGCATTTGTTAATCCAGGAATTAAAGCTAAGATCTCAGCATTAAGAACCCGTATTAATTATGTACCAATTGCACAACCTAATTAAATCTAATTAGTTCCCCACAATTCATGAATAATCATTAAGCGCAAGACCTCGAATTAATCCTAATCTAGAGTTACCGCATGCAAGATATTAACAAACTATTCCTCCATGATTGGAGGATAAAAACTCATAATAAATAAAGAGAAGGAATGAGTAAATGACAATGGAAGATTGGAACAATAGAACCTGTATTCAATTCGGCAGAGCTTCGCTACAATTCTTGAAAGATTTCTAACAAAGCACTACTAACATAAACCTAAGTGCTCAAAATAAAATGTAAAAAGTGTAGAAAATGAGAGGGAAAGAAGGAGTTCTCGGGTTAGGAGAACTTGGATGGATGGTGGAAGGATGATCTTCAAATGAGTGCCTTGGCCATCTATTTATAGGCCAAAATTCGAGGTCACCGCTCAGCGATTTAGTACCATCGCTGAGCGGTTTGGGGCATTTTGCTGAGCGGTTTGGCGGTGGCGCTGAGCAGCCTAGTCAACTCCGGCGGCTTACGCGGCTCATTAAATGCTCTGGCCAGGTTTTGCAGGGGCGGCGCCGCGATCCAAGCTGGCGCCAACTGGCGCAATAAATGCGCCGGCGCAAGTTGCTGCCAACATAATATCGCTCAGCGGTACAGGTACCACCGCTGAGCGATTACTTGAGTTTCGCTGAGCGGTTCCTTCAGTTTCGCTGAGCGCTTCCATGTTTACCGCTGAGCGTTGCTACTTATGCGCTGAGCGGTTTTACTTCCTCTTTCGCCCTTTTCCACATCTTCTCCTCATATCTTCAATGATTCTCTTGTACTTTTATTTCCTACAATAGAAATAGGAAACTACAAAAGAAATATATACATTTAAATTCTATAAAAACAATGTTTGAACTTGCCGTTTTCTTAATTTCTTCACAAAAGAGGATAATGTGCAAAACATATTGATTAAGTATTAAAACCACACATTTTTAGTATGCACTTGCTCATTTATAGGCTAATAAAATAGGGTGCAAAATCCACTTATCACCTATGTTCACTAATGAAAATGGAAGTGAACTAAAACCCGTGAGTGCTTGGAATGATGAAGAGAAAAAGAAAGTGCAGTATGATCTTAAAGCCATGAATTACCTAACCTTTGCCCTAGGTATGGATGAATTCTTTAGAGTCTCTTCATGTAAGTCAGCAAAAGAAATTTGGGATACTCTAGAAGCCACTCATAAGGGTACAGATGAAGTTAAGAGATCAAGGTTAAACACTCTTTCTCAAGAATATGAGATGTTTAGGATGCTTCCTGGAGAAAAAATCCTTGACATGCAAAAGAGATTTACTCATCTTATTAATCATTTATCTGCTCTTGGCAAAGTTTATTCTGGTGCAGATTTGAATCTAAAAGTGCTAAGATCGTTGACTCGGATATGGCAACCGAAATTAACGGCAATCTCATAAAAGAAAAGCCTATCCAAGATGACTCTAGCAACATTGTTCGGAAAGCTACAAGAGCATGAACTGGAATTGAGTCGCCTAGATCAACATGAACAACACGAGAAGAAACACAAGTCAATTTCTTTAAAAGCAAAAATTGATTCTGATAAAGATGATTCTAAAGAAGATGATTGTGAAAACATGAATCTCTTAGTAAAAAATCTTGGAAAGTTTTTCAAGAAAAAGGGCATGCAGTTTAGTCAAAATAAGAGATTCATTAAGAAGAACGATTCCTTCACAAATCTTTGCATGCTTTGAATGCAGAAAGCCCGGACATATCAAGTCCGATTGTCCAAACATCCAAAGGAAAAAGAATGGATTCAAAGACAAAGTGGACAACAAATACAAGAAGGGCAAGAAAGCATATGTGGCATCGGAAGACAACGACATCGGTTCTTTATCAGAATCTGAAAATGAAGAAGCTCATACCGCGTTGATGGCAACTCATGATTCAGACAATGAAAATGATGAGGTTAGTTTTGATAAACTGTCCTATGAGGATTTACAAATTGCCTTTGAATGCATACAAGAAATATGTTTAAATTTTTCCAAAATCTATGCTAAAAAGGAAGAATTAAATCTGATAAAATCCATGATAGAAACTCAAGATGCTTGTAAGAAGTGTATGTCTTTGGAAACTAAAGTTGATAATTTACAACAAATTGTATGTAAATTTGAAAAAGGTAAACATGGATTAGAAGACATTTTAAGCATGCAAAGAGATACTAAAGATAGAAGTGGATTAGGCTATACTCCACAAAAAGGCCAAAATGTTGTTAAGAAAACATTGTTTGTGAAGGCTAGTAATCCACAATCTAGTGTGCATGCAAAAAGAAATGAAGTACAATCTAAACCTAAATTTCATCATGATAGTAAAATGCATATGTCAAGAAATAGCAACTATCATATGTCTACTTCAAAGCTTTATTCTAAACCTAAAAACTACTATGCTTCCAATACAAATAAGTATGTTCCAAGAAAAATTTATTTGATTCCCAAAAGAAGGTACATATGTAGTTATTGTTGTTTAGAAGGACACACCACTAATGCTTGTTATATTAAGAAGTATGGTGTTCCAAATGGTCAAAACAAATGGGTTAAGAAAGGTTCTAACAAGCAAGGACCCAAAGCACATTAGGTACCCTATACTCATTTCTAAATTGTTTTGTAGATATGTATGAGGACAGCAAACGACTTATGGTATCTTGAAAGTGGCTGTTCCTCTCATATGATGGGTGACAAAACAAAGTTTTCATATCTAATCCCAAGAAACAAAGGCTATGTAACATACGGCAACAACGAAAGAGGCAAAATTGTTGGCATTGGAAGAATAGATACGCCTCCTCAAACCACCATTGACAATGTGTATGTTGAAGGTCTAGGTCATAATTTGCTTAGCATTAGCCAATTATGAGACAAAGGCCTTGTAGTTGGATTTGAAGATGATATATGTGTAGTTAAAGATAAGAAAACCCAAGAAGTGAAATTTTCTGGATATAAAATTAATAAGGTTTTCATGATTTCATTAGAAGATATATCATCTAAAAACTCATGTCTTATGGTAAAGAACAATGATGATTGTTGGTTATGGCACAAACGATTAGCACACATTCACATGGATCACTTAAACAAACTTATCAAGCATGATCTAGTCATTGGTTTACCAAAGATCAAATTTATTAAAGATAGATTGTGTGATGCATGTCAAAAAGGAAAACAAACCAAAGTCTCCTTTAAACCCAAGAATGTTGTTTCAACTTCTAGACCCTCTTCAGTTACTCCATATGGACTTGTTTGGTCTATCAAGGACAAAAGTTTTGGAGGAAACTATTATGGCCTTGTAATTGTTGATGACTTTTCAAGGTTTACTTGGACTTTGTTTTTATCACACAAAAATCATGCTTTTGATGCATTTAAAAGATTTGCTAAAATTGTTGAAAATGAAAAATCTTTGAAAATAGCATCCATTAGAAGTGATCATGGTGGCGAGTTTGAAAATGCATGCTTTGAAGAGTTTTGTAGTGAAAATGACATTTCTCATAATTTCTCTGCTCCTAGAACCCCACAACAAAATGGAGTTGTAGAAAGGAAAAATAGATCTCTTGAAGAACTAGCAAGAACCATGCTTAGTGAAACAATTTGCCTTAGAGAAGTTATTGAGAGAGGGTACTCAGCGGTTACAAAGAAGAAAATGCAACGCGCCTTAAGTAAGCAATCAATGAGTATCCATCAACGTGGACTAACGTCGAGCAAGAGCAATGAGCTTTAATTATTTGAGAGATACGTGGCAGACATGCACTAAGCCCAATGTTTATAAATAGGTTGTAGAAGAATATATTAGTTTTCTGGATTTCACACTTGTAACTTCTCGCATACACTCATTGTCCCCCCGACGCATGAGTTAAAGAGGAATCAAGTAATGTTCCTTTTACTTGCTTTTCATACTTTTATTTCTTAGGATTAGGATTCTTTTTTCATATTTCATTGTATCTTGTACTCAGTTTCTTCAATCAAGTTTTTTTTTTTCTTTACAATCATCACTAATTCTTTGATTGTTGGTGTTTTTGTGTTCATTAACTAGTGTTCTCATCAAACCTATTCTTTCAAACACACATTCTCACTGAAAGAATCCACTTATCAGAAGAATTATACTATAATCCATCTATCTGAAAAGTTCTTAAACTAATTTTTTATTGTGAATGGTCCATAATTTGTTATTGACCAAATTTCTTATAAAACACCTCATGTAACACACCAGGGCACATCAATTGTAATGTAATATAATTTTTGAAATAATAGAAAAAAAAACAGAAAGGAAGTGAGGTGAGTTGCTAATGGTCCAAACATAAAATTGACCCTTATGAGTTTCACAAGCCACCGATTTATGGCGCGATTTATGGCGCAATCAAAGAATTAATACTAGATTGTGGTCTTTTTGGTGTAATTACTAGAATGTAATATTTTAACTAAAATCATTTTGCAATATGGCGATTTAGTGAAAGTGCCAGGACAAAAATATGAAAACGTGCAATCATATGTCAAATTGTAAAGCAATTGACAAAAGCTAAGACATGCATGAGTGGTAAAGCATTACCACTCCCACACGACTCACTAGCTCATATGTAAACACTCACTTTTTATTGCCAAGTTTGCTGGCGATTTAGGCTTAGCTTGCCAAGACACAATATATGTAAAGGTCCAAACAAAAAGCAACAAATCTAACACAAGAAGCAAGAAGGAAGCTGTGAAGATTCAAATCAAAAAGCACTAAACGGATCCATCAAGCCCCTGAGCAAAGAGAGCAGCAAAGGCCTCCACATGAGCCTCATTCAAAACCAAACCAATCTCAACTCCCCCGTCCCTACTGTCAGAAAGCGCAAACTTCCCCGCCCTGTCCACAGGAGAAATCACATCCACTTTCTTAGGCCTCCCCCACCCAAAATCGATCCCATAAACCTCAAACCTGGGCGAGCCAGCAATGGAGAACAATCTACTCCCTAGCCCCAAAGCAGGCTGCACCTTCGTCGACCGGTTCTCCGCATCGTTCAGAACCCCCTTCTCCTCTATCTCATCCAACATATCATTTATCCCCTCCACAGCGTTAACGAACCCATTGCTCCCCACCAGCCTCTCTTTCTCTTCCATAACCAACCACCCCAAAATGCAGCTCCCGAAATAATTCGGCGCGAGCGGCGGTTCCAGCCGTGGCCTACAATCCACGCTGAATATAAAACCCACCTTCTTTGACTCTGGATTCTCCGCTTTGACCAAACAACACAACAGATAAGCGCAAGTAACGGAAAACGTCGACGCCTTGTTAACTTTCCCCTTCGATTGCGCGCGTCGCTTGAGCGCTTGGGTCTGCGACGGCGTCAACTCGAACGTGGCCTTGACGGCGTCGTTTTCCGCTCCGCGGGTGCTCTCCCACGCCATGAGGCTCCTGTTGTTTGGTCCACCGTGGTTCAGCCACGAGTCCAAGTAGGCTTGCGTGATCCCTTTCGTGTCCTTCACCGCGGATCTGTCGAAGAGAGGTGTCAGGCTTTCAGGTAGGACCAGAGATCGCGGCGATTCTTCTCCTCTGGAGATCTTGGAGCAGAGGTGGGCCCACGCTTTCATGAACAGAGTTGAGGACTTCCCGTCAACGGCCGCATGGTGCGCGGTTATCCCGATGCAGAAGCCGGCGCTCGGGAACAGGGTGACTTGCAAGGCTAGCAAGGAGGCTTTCTCATGGGTCACGTTCATGAGGCGGGGCACTAAACAGTGTCGTTTCGAGGCTTGGCAGAGGTTGGAAGAGAGGAGGTTGAAATCGTGCTCGGTGGACTCGGCGACGGTGAAAGGGACGGAGTCAACGCCGGGGAGGTAGGTGATGATAGGGGTGGGTGAGTCTGGGGGCCAGGTGATGTTACCGGCGAGGGGGAGGAAGTCGCGGAGGGTGAGCTCAAGGGAGCGTTTGAGACTTGGGAGAACTGAATCGAAGAAGGAGGACGAGGTCGCGTCTGGGGATTCGTAGAAGAAGAGACGCTCCACCGGTGGGAACCTTAGCCACATTATGTCGAAGAAGGTGAGGGGGAGGGTGCTTGGAGCGCTTCCCTGTGGCGGCGACACCGAGAAAACTTCGTGGACCTTCAGTGATGGTGCTGATTGAGCCATGACAAGAGAGGAAAAGCGGTGGGAAATTATTCATTCGCTGCTTGCAACTTTGGGGCTTGGAGGTAGTCTGAGCTGCATGGCAATCGCGTGTGGATATAGACGGTTCACAATTCTCTTATTTTTCTTATCCCTAAAACACGTGAAACACGTGGGTATCAACTTTTTTATTTAAAAGATTTTTTTTTTACTTTTATAAACATTGACTTATCTTTATGATGTGTTAATGCATATTTTTACTATATTGATACTTATTACTATTAAGTTGATGTCTATTTTTATTATATTGATTCCCACGTGGAGAATGACCTTAACGTTGAAATGAGAGGGTGAGAGAAAATGAGAGAGACTCTGACTTGATGGAGAGAGAAAAATATCAGTGATGTTACACGTACACCTCTATTGCATACACCATACATACACCAGTATGTATGTACTGTGGGCCCCACTAAATAACCGCTTCATCCACTTTCTCTCCCGCCCTCATCACCGCGCGCATGAAGCCACGCTTCCCGCTTACGTAGTGTTTCGATTCAACTTTCTCGCTCATTGTCTCTCAGAGAAAGAGATTCCCTTGAAAATACGTTGTCTTCTTCGTCCACATCGTTCTTCGCACTCCTTCGTTTTTACCATCATCTCTGCACAAAGCTTTGTTGCCTGAGAGTTCGGTGTGCTCTTTGCGTAAACTTCCACCAAGAAAAGCAACAAAATACGGAAAAAAATCCCTCGAACGTTGGTGAGTGCATTTCCTTTTATCTTCTCAATCGTATTTTCTTTGCTTTCACTGCATACATACCTTTTGCATTTCTTTTCCCTGAACACGAGTGCTTGTGTAATGTTCTTGTGTGGACGTTATTTTTTTTTTAAAAAAAAATTATTGAGCATAATGTTTGTATATTTTTCACATAATGTTTGCACACTCTGTTTGTCTGTTGCTTGCCTTTCCTTTGGACACTGTTTTGATAATGCGGTAATATTTGCACATTTTGCTCATAATGTTTGCATATTTTTCACATAATGTTTGAACATTTTTCACATAAGTTTTCGCTCCTGCTTGAATTAATTCGATGATGTTGATTGTTTCTTATTGTAGAAATGCCCCCTTCAAACGAAGGCAAAGCATTGGGCAGGGGTGCTGAACAGTACTGAGAACAGAAAGATCAGAATGAGACGTGTTGTTCAATTATGTCAAAGCTGCGTCAATATGTTGTTTCTAAATTTGTGCAGTGCAAGCTTGAGACGCGTTGTTCAACTAAGATGTTGGCAAAGCTATGCACATTCACAACCTTATTACTTCAAAGAGACACATGGTGTGGCCGCATATGCTTGAAAGAGATCATGGTCAATTATGTAGATCTATGTGTTGGTATGCGTACGCGGCGGTTTGCCAAGGATAGTCTCATTCAGTATCGTATCATATGGCAGCAAGTGAATGTCAGTTCCCCCTGGGGGAGGTGATCAAGGAAGCTCCGGGAGATGCCAAACAAACCTGCAAGGGCTGCAATATTTGACAGATCCGGTTCGCCAGTGACGGTCTCATTCAGTATTGTATCATCTGCCAGCAAGTGAATGTTAGCTCCCCTGCAGGCAATGATCAAGGATTTCATGCACCTCTCAACTTAGAAGCTCCGGTGGAATGCCAAACGAGCCTGCAAGGGCTGCAATATCTGACAGCTCTTTTGCCTCTGATGCCGACATCCTTGTGGATGGGGCAAAATAGAAAAAACATAGGAGATGATAGTACAATGTCTGTGTTTTCTGTAATACAATGTCATGTGACTTGTTCATAATGTTTGCACATATGTGCAATTAATGTTTGCACATATGTACTCTTCAAGTTTGTGTTGTATATCATATTCCATTCTTTTTTCATTTGTGACATACAATAATCATTACATCGTGTCATCTGGTATTTAATCGTTGGAGTAAATAAAGATTCAGTTGTGTCAATAATAAAACGTATACAATTTTGTATTGATTATTACTTTGTAAAAAATAGACACTTTTATGTGTGGCCTATACACAATGTTTGCACATGTGTCCACTTAATGTTAGCACTTATGCACACCTAAAGTTTGCACTGCACATCAGGGTCACTATTTTGTTTCATCCATGACAGACACGTGACCTGTGGATAATGTTTTCACATATGTCCACTTATTGTTTGCATTTAAGCGTGTTTAAAATTTGCACATTCTGCAATAAGCCATAATTTGCATTTCCTGCATTTGTGACAAACACACACTGCTTATCAAACCACCTATGGTTCATTGATGATGATATCTACCAAAAATGTATCAAAATGTATAATGTATATGCATCAATTGTTCAATCTATTGGTGATGTGTCAAAATGCAAATCCTCCTCCTTGTGTATAAAGTTTGCACACGCGTCCACTTAATGTTTCCATTCAAGCATATCTAAAGTTTATACATTCTATTTTCTGTCGTATATTTATCATTTTTGTATCTAGTTTCTATCATTAAAAGAATTTAGCAATGACACAAATCCTCTAGGGGATGGTGGTGTTGGGAGATAGAATTGAGGCGGGGGCGATCGAATCTGAATGTTGTGACATTGCCTCGATTGTATTTGTCCCTGTATGTTCCTACGTAACCATTAACACAGAAATGAACAACCTTTAATACTACGTGAACACAAGAATCAGTAATAGTTCTGACATATTATATATCCTCAGTGGTTTACATACCTGAGTGAACCTTCCAGCTGTTTATTTCTTCGCGCGCTTCCTATAACTCCTCACACATTTGTCGGTAGTTGATTCCTTCCTTTTTGTACTCGGCCGACCTTTGCATGATACGCGAGGGGGGCTGCGTATGTCATTCAACGTAACTTGGCACCCATTGTCGCGAGTATCATTGGCGTTCGAGGATGTGCTTGATAATTAGGACTCTATTCCAACCTCCACCATATCTAGTGCCCGTTGAAGTAAGCTAGTTCCTTCTTCTGTTAATACAACACGTTCTGCCACATTGTAGAAATGGGTGCATACACTATTGTACCTATCTTTCACCTCTTCCATCCTACTGATGTCATGGCTGCACTTTATCGTGCTATGATTCCGCTTAATGTTTTTGCTCCACTAGCTGAGAATGTACTTTGACGGAATTTCTCTAACTCTTTCCGCTCCTAAGACACATAAACAATGTCGGCAGATGGTCCCCCTCGACTCAAAATGTCGACTCTAACATCCAACATCACGCAAGTCTCCATCAAACACCACATCATAAGACACCTCCCTTACCCTACCATTGACCTCAACTTCTTCAGCAACGGTATAGGTTACTTTAGTGCCCTGCTCATCTTTAATAAAGGTGTTGCAATTAACCTTGGCTCTAAACTCGGTCTAAACCTCGCAGAACTTTCCATGTGTGTACTCTGATTGAAATTGCTTCTCAATCAACGGTGTCGTCACACAAGGGATTATCATCTTAAAGCTAGCAACATCTAGCTCAAGCTCCTTTTGCGCCTTCGATGCAAGAGCGTTATCGTATTGCTGATAAGTGCCCAAAATACACAATTTTCATCATTCAAAATGGCACTTATTCTCATATATTTCAAAGAATTATCTAATTAAATCTCTATGTTTTGTAGGTTTTAAATATATTTTGAAGAATGGATGCAAGTAGATTAATTGAAGAATAATCCCATGAAGAAGGGAAGGAAAGGGCAGAATTGGAAAAGAGCTTAAAAAGAAGATTCTGGACGAAGGCGTCGCTCAGCGAAGTACACAGCACCGCTCAGCGCCTAGAAAAGAATCGCTCAGCGAGGAATAAGGAGTCGCTCAGCGCTTAGTGAAGAATCGCTCAGCGACGTTGTTGGTATCGCTCAGCGAAAGTACGTCGGCAAGCCACTTGCGCCGGCGCCATCATGAAGCCAGCTGGAGCCAACTGGAGCCAGCCAATCACAGAGTGCCACGTCAGCGCTGCCCTGCAAAAAGCTGCCAAGCATTTAATGAAGACGCGTACAAGTACGATCGCTCAGCGATTAAGCGCCGCCGCCCAGCGATTCAGAGCTTATCGCTCAGCGATGGTACCAAAACCGCTGAGCGATGGACCCCAAATTTTGCCTATAAATAGGGAGGCCGAGACCACTTCGAAACCATCTCTTTCCCCCCCTCCAAACACCATTCTTCTTCATTTATTTTGCACTTTTAAAGCTTAGTTTAGTTTAGGTTAGGTTAGGAACAAAGACGAGGCTTGTGAAGGAGCCGGAGATCGAGGAAGCTTGGCGAAGCCATGGCCATGACGGCGTGAGCACGTGTCATGGTAAGTGCCTAAACCTTGCCTCCGAGATTCTCTTGTAAGATGGGTTCCTAACCCTCTTTTTGTTGGGATTTTGATTACTATTGTAGTTTGCTTGTATCCATGTAACTATTACATATGAATCTATCTTTTTCTTATGATTTGCTTGAATGATTTCATGCCTAATGCTAGTTTTGTTTAGTGTTTTGATTCTTGATTTGGGACTTATTTACATGAACGAAAGTTATGCTAATTAGGTCATAACCAAATTAAAATCAATAATGCTATGCTTAACTAGAACCTAGACTTGAACATTGTGAACGAAAGTTACAATCATTAGAGTCTGACCTAAATCATTTCATCTAACCTTGTTGCCGTAACTGGAATAAAGGTTAGCCGTTTTAACATCTGGATTAATGCTGGCGTACCTTGTTAAGCTAGTGTGCGAAAGTGACAGTTTAACAAGGGAAACCTGTGATCTTGTCATGCGCGAAAGTGATGACAAGTTAAGAACTGGTGGCGGGCAATCAAACGATAGTTCTATGTAATAAGTAACTGGATGCATGAAACTATGATGTGATTAAAATTCCCAACAAGCTCCGGAACTACCTCTGATTTGTTTCCTATTTTATTTTCATGTCTTTTATTTATTTAGTCTATTTAAATATAAAAAAATTAAATCAACAATCCTTCACTTCATTGTTTAATTAAAAGAACTCAAGAATGGTATTTTACAACTCCCTGTGGGATCGACCATACCCTATACTGCAATTGGATTCCTTCTGGAATCTGAAAGCCGTAAAGTAGGTATGTATATAAATTTAATTTGAATGACTAAAGCGCATAGAAGCTTTCAACGAGCTTGGCATGGTTGTGACAAAACCTAAGCCGTGTCAAGATCCGAGAAAGTGGTTAATAAGGCTTTCATCAATTGCTTTACAAATTGCTCCAATGTACTCCTTGGGTTTAGGTATATATCAACGAATGCATGCATTCTCTCGCTCCTCTGTGTGCTCCTCATTCCAGCCTAGAATTCATTACTAAGGTATACTGGGACCCATCTGCTGCGTTCATTGTATAAACCTGATGTACAAACATATGTTATCAGACCAAAGTAGTAGGTAATGTGTATGTGTATAATGTTTGCACATATGTTCATTTTATGTTTGCACACATGCGCCAATAAAGTTTGCATATTATGCCACAAGTCAAAAATCTGCATTTTTGTGCATAAAAAATGATTAATGCATGAATCAAGCCATCTAATGTTTATATCTAACAAATTGTGTCAGAATGTTAACAATGTTTACGGTTTAATGGTTGAAATGTTGAGAATGTGCTAAAATGAACATCCCCTCCCTTCACACAGACAGGTGATGTGTCTGCGCATAATGTTTACACATATGCACATTTTATGTTTGCACACATGCGTCAATAAAGTTTGCACACTTTGCAACACCTCAAGTCCCATGTTTTTATGCGTCTCTAACAACACGTAATGCATGTGTCGCCCTATCTAGTGTTTTTTATGATAAAGTGTAATAAAAAAAGTGTATGAATATTTTCATGGAAATAAAGGAGAGAGAAGGGATTGAGACATACCATCCAACCACTCGTATTCTTCAAGATGATACTTTATCAAGAATGCGGCCCATCGATCCTCAAACTCATGGGCAGAGATTGTTTCCCACGCAATGTTTTTTAACTCAGCCTTGATCTCATCATATTGTTTGCACCCCTTCAGTTTTTCTGGTATCTTTTTCATAATGTGCCAAATGCACCATCGATGTCTTGTGCCATACAACACAATTTCAATCGCATTCTGCATTGTTTTGTATTGATCTGTCAATATGTTGATCGGTCGCCTCCCCGACATGCATTTCATCCATGACTCAAAAAGCCACACAAACGTCGATGTGTCCTCCCCCGATAGCAATGCACATCCAAGAAGCACTGACATCCCATGGAGGTTAACATCTACAAAGACCCAAACGGCATACGATACCTATTTATGCCATATGTAGTGTCAAATGATACCACATCTTCAAAGTATTCATGAGCAGCTCGGCTCCTTGCATCTATCGAAAAAACCTTTTTAATCTGGTTTTCCTCATCAACTTCAACCTCATACCAAAAGTTGGGATTCTGCCCCTTCATTCTTAAAAAGTATTCCATTAGGGCTTTTGCATCCCCATCTTCCCGGACATATCGTAACTCTCTGTTAACATAATTTCTGACATCCTTTTCAATGAAGTTTAATTCCTCATGGCCACCGCCTTACTGCACAAGTGTTTGGTATGTCTTGTTCACTCTGACTCCAGCTCTATCATTTAACTCGATTATCCTCTTTACATGCATGTTGATGCTTCTGTTTTCCTTGAAAAGCCTTGCTTTGGAATGGCTCACTTCATGTGAATGAGTGTTAACAGTACTCCTAGTCATCCACAACTGATGGTCTTCGTCTTGTACCTTTGATATTGATATCCTTGATTCACATTTAGCCATTGATGTTGGATTAGTCTTATCAAATGTTGGAATTTTCGAGGATCGACACCCTTCCCTTGTACATGACAGAATTTGGTACTTGATCTGTTTATCTTCGGTGAAGTTGGTACTCCTTATCCTCCATGTAAATCCAACCTTCTTGGCATAATTCTCATAGAACTCTTTCACTACCTCCAATGTGTCAAATTGCAGGTCAACCTTTGGCACCTCTTCCACCTCGACAACAACTGAACTTGTGGCCTGTACGCAAATAATGTTTGATCACTACATAAAGTGATGTTTGCACATAGGTTTATTTAAAGTTTGCACACTTTGCAACAAGTCAGCATCTGCATTTTTTTGCATGAAAAAACATGATGTATGCATCAAATCTAATGTTTATATCTAATAAAATATGTTAGAATGTTTACAATGTTTATGGTTTAATTGTTGAAATGTTGGGAATGTGCTAAAATGCACGGCCTCTTCTTTCACACAGGCAGGTAATGTGTCTGTGCATAATGTTTGCACATATGCGCAAATAAAATTTGCACATTATGCCACAGGTCAAAATCTGCCTTTTTGTGCATAAAAAACGCTTAATGCATGAATCAAGCCATCTAATGTTTATATCTAATAAAATGTGTTAGAATGTATACAATGTTTACGGTTTAATGGTTGAAATGTTGAGAATATGCTAAAATGCACATCCTCTCCCTTCGCACAGACAGGTAATGTGCCTGTGCATAATGTTTGCACATATGTCCGGTTAATGTTTGAACTTATGGACACTTAAAGTTTGCACATTTTGCAATACGCTTAATGCATGAATCCATCTAATGTTTATATCTAACGCCAGAACGCATGCACCTTCAAAACAAATGCACCACAACGCATGCACCAGAAATCCAACGAAACTTCAAACAAAAACATTCAAATCATCAACAAAAAACACAGAAGAATTTACCACAGAGTGATTCGTTGCTGCTTTCGAATTTGATGATTCTATCGTTCTCTCGCTTTCTCGCGATTTTGCTTCTCTTTTAATGTTATTTACTGAGACAAACTCGCGATTTTGTTTCTCTATTTGCTATGGAGAATTTTGAAATGATTCTGCTGCGATTTTATTGAGAGAATCACGATTCAGAATGATACAATTCTGTTGCAAATTGATTCAGTTTGAAAATAAGGAATATTGACGCGCGTGGGATTGCGCATTTTCCAAATAAGGAAAGTGTATAGTATTCCGTATTAATTGACAGTAAAACTGTATAAAACGATGGTGTATGTGCGGGTGCATGGTTTTTGGGTGTACATGGAGCATTTTTGGAAAAATATATCAAGTTGATATTGATGCATATCTCAATTGTGTTGATGTATATTACTGTTATGTTAATGCCTAGTTCTATTATGTTGGCTATGTATGGGTGAGAGAGTGAGAGTTAAAGAGCAAGAATCTGTTCTGACAGGAGAAAGTACCACATGATAGAGAGAGTGTGTGATTTGATGGAGAGAAAATGTTTTCAGAAAACTCAATAATTATGTTGATATCGTCTTAACATGTGTTTATACCACATGCACAGGTGTTGATACTATATGCACACACATTGATGTCATATGTGTCATAGATAATACTCATTGTACGAAATATAACAATTTTATTTTTTTCCTCTCCCATTTATAGTGTATATAGGGTGTTTGGATATATTTGGTGTTCAAATAGCATTGCTGGACCAAAAATGTGGTCTCACAAGCTTCTAGAATTCTAGAATTTTTAGATGTTCTTTAAACAAGAGAAAACTTTTGTTTTCATCCATTTATTATACCCCTTCAATCTACTTTTTGTTGTGATTTTTTATGCAAAAATTTATCAAAGATTAATCATCATTGATTAAATTAAAAAAATATGCAGTGTATTTTTTACACTTATACCATTGTTACATCTCATACTCTCAATAACAATTAATAACTATAACACTTATTACTCAAGGTTAATTTTGTTTGTGTTCTCTATATTTTCTCTATCTTTGTGTCAGTTAAATAATTTCTTAAACTGCATATTTTTGTCAAAAGTGACAATAAAAAGTGGACACTAATACTATAATATAATAGGTGTATTTTTTTAAAAAAATAATAGTTTTTTTTATTTAAAAAAATGGACTTTTTTTTTAAAAGAAATAGAATTTTTTAAAAAAGGGAGAACATGTCACCCGCCGACCCGTGACATATTATTCACATATAACTCAAAGGGAGAACAGTTTACAATGATTTCTTAAACTGCATATTTTTGTCAACTAATACTATTTTATTATTGTAGTTGTTGTTTGTGGAAAGCATCTAGATTGGATCCACGCATTTGACCACTATGGTACATGTTACATAAATTAATTGCCCGTCCTTCTCGTTACATATGGATATTTTAGGGTCTAGCTCGTTTATGGTCGGTCCGCGGGCCTAAACGAGTCGTTCGTTAGCCCGTTTATTCTTTTAAAAAAAATTAAAAAATTCAAAAAAATTTAAAAAAAATTCACTGGTAAACGGGCCGGTTTGCGGGCTTAAACGGGCCGGTCCAATTATTTTTCAAATTTTTGCGGGCCTATTTTTTGTATGTAAAGTCTGTCCATTTAACCGGGTAAACGGACCGGGCCTATTTTGACAGCCCTAGTTACACCAGTGTTTATCACCCAAGAATTCAACTTATAGCCAACTAAGGAAAAAGGTTGTGGGAACTTGACATATACCTGATGGATCCTGAGATTGGATGAGAGTGGAAGATGTTATGATTTGGTTTATGCAGTGAAAAGCTTATGAGTCCTTTTGATGTAGTAAAGCTAACATAGCAAGCTTCGGCTCTTGAGTGAAAACTAAACCCAAGTTCACATTTCCCTCTTTTTGATGTTAAGCTTCATTGCCGGTATCATGACAATCAACTTCAGCAGTTAAGTTGTTGGCAACTTTCTCATAGTATTCTTGAAGCATATGAGGATATTTCTTAGAACATCGCATTTCAGGATGTCCGTGTAGAAGCTCGGGACACACGGCCCATTGGAAGGGCCCAAGGTAGATTTGGGAACACGCTACATCACCCTCAAGGCGCTCCAACTGTTGATAGCGAGGCACTGCAGCGCCCCTAGAGCACTCTAGTGTGTTACTGCTGACTTGAAAACATAGTTCCGTGTTTTTGGACTAGGAGAGGCCCAGCCTGGCCCTTTGGCCACTATTTCTGCTATATATAAAGCTCTCCTCCCCCCATTCCAATTTGCTCAGAGCTTCAGACTCCTTCTTCTTTCTAGAATAAGTTTCTATTCACTCACTCTCTCTCTTGTGAAGGTGCAACACCTTCACCTAGGTAGGTTGCCATTCCTTTTTAGTATGGCCTAGTACAGTAGGCCCTGGCGCCATTACTTTGGTAGTGGTGGCCCAGGGCGGTCCTGAACGACATAGCAATGCTAGATCGCTACCGTGAGATCTACAAGTTAAAGATTTCTTTATGGGTTTTTGATGGTAGTTTATGTTAGCCTTTCCAAGTGCCAACACCACGCCCCTTGGAGCCCCCAGTACCAGTGTTCCTCTTTTCCATGCATTGTAGGAGAATAGCGATCCTTGTGCGTCGATGGTTCCACTTTGGTGGTCCATTAATAGAGTCAGCTGTGCTTATAACATGCTAGTAGTTAGTTAGATATTTATATACATGCTCAATAGATTCCATGCTTATATGATATATTTATATGACATGTATATGCTTATGCTATGCTATGCCATGTTATGTTAGGATAGAGACCTAGACCCATAGATATGATATCTCTTAGAATTGCTTGATTAGGATTATATAACAAGACGTTAATAAAGACTTCGATTAAGGCATGAATCCTAACAATGGGCAGGTTCTAGCTAAGGCAAGACTTGGCACTTAAGATGTTCGTTGTGACACACCTCTTTTACCTAGGAATCCTATCCTAAGTGTGGGACCTTAGTCCTTGAGTCCGGACTAATAAACAAGATTAGCTAAGTAGGATACACTTGTCATAATCAGTAGCATTAAGCGTTAACAACATGGGTAATTAAAGACAACTCCCTAAAAGACTTCACGAACAATAAATTCTAGGGTAGATAACCTAGAACAGTATGAGGTCCTACGACCTCGTAACCTATACCACTAGTAGATAGATATGAGCGCAAGGCTCCTCAGTTATGGTATGTATGTCCTAACAGACCCCCGAGGGCAAGGCTCCTCAAACCTAGGGTATGGGTACCCTTATAGATATCTGGGTTGCATGCATACCAGAATCACCCGAACTTATCCTGGTGAAGTAAGGTCGAGTTGAGGCTCCCTTTAATTGTGTCCCTCTACCAGAAGACGTGGGCATACATACAACAAATCAGTTTTACATTCCAGCAGTTAATTCACATACTTTCAGATAACAGTTATATATGCTTAAATTGTTATATATTTCTTCAGTCTATATGCATATATCTATATGTAATTCTAGATAGCAACCTAAGAGGGGGTGAATTAGGTTTCTCTTGTTTTTGAGTAATTTTTGGTTCTTTGAAATTGATAACTGATATGAAACCCTAATTCCCAAATTTTGATCAAGATCCAGCAATAAACCGAATAGATGTTAATGTTAAAGCAGTGGAAATGTAAATTGCTGAATGTAAAGAGTGTAGGGATAAGAAAGATCACACCATAGATTTATCCTGGTTCACCTTCAACCATTGAAGGCTACATCCAGTCCCCTGTTCTAATTCAGGAATTTTTTTACTATGTAAACTTGTGTTGGGTACAACCTCACAACCGAGGCACTTACACCGACAACTTCAAGAGAACACAACCATTCCCCTGGTTACACAATGCCCTTACCGAACTCTACGTGATAATTAGAAATCACACCGAACACTATGGTGTTTACAACAAGCAAAAGATTGAAGAAGTTTCTATACAATGACTTTTGTATCAATCCTAAACTCAGGGACGGATAATACTGAATAGAGAACACAATTAATATAAAAGTTACGGCTCAATGCTTTCTGAGTTTTGGATTGAAAATTAACTTTGAAAAATTTGATCAGAACTTGTAAAACTTGTAAGAATTGATGAAAGATTTTAGTTCTGATGGTGTATATTGGTTCTGCATGAGTTCCAACCTTATATAGGCAGAGGTGCCTGTTCATGAACCATTGCCAATGCATACAGATGCAAAACAACGCATTGTTTCATGAAAAAGCACACCCATTCGAGCATGTAATCGATTAACAAAGGGTGGTAATCGATTACACACTTAGAAACTGCCATTTTTCAAATTTCTTAAGGTGGTAATCAATTACTGCGAATGGGTAATCGATTACTGCCACAAAATTTGAATAAATTTGAAATTTTATTGATGGTAATCAATTACACTAGCATGGTAATCGATTACTCATGCAAAACTCAAATTAAAAGTGTTAGAAACCCTAGAAAAGTGTTGCTAAATGCTTTTAGGGTTTAAGGAAAATGTTAGCCTTGTTTAGAATGAAAACTTTATGAGTCAATAACCATAATATCAATAACAAGTGCTAACTATTAAACTCTAAGGTAAAACACTTGAACCTTCAATATGTTGATCCGTTTGAGCTCCGAGGTTCTTTGATTGTGTCTTCCCTTTTTCTGCTTTTTGTCAATGTTGTTGTCGTCACCAAAACCATGCTATCAAGGTCAGAGAAAGAATCTTCTTCACCCTATATTCCATGATATTATATGCAATATGTGCTATTTGTGTGGTACCGAGGTACCCACCAATGAGATAACAAATTCACCTCTTTGTCGATAACAGTTTTAGATTCGACTGAGGCTAGTGAGAACTTTCCTCTCGTCCGGTAAGCGAGGATTCAGACGTCAGTGGTAAGCTCCGCTTCGCAATGACTTTGTGTTTTGGAGTCTATTTTGCACAAAGAAGGGTGAGACCTTAATCGCATTGTATCCTATAAATTTCATATCACAACGGATATCATTGAGTTTATTGTGCAAAATTAATAATTTAAATAATTTTTCACTTTTCCCTAACAAAAGAATTGAAACATTATAAATATTTATAAAGAACAAATACAATAATAAAGAATAATAATAAAAGAATAAAACACAAATTTGGAGAAAAAATTATTTTTGGCTTGATAGTTACCTGGTCGTACCCACTGATGCAATGAGGAATTCTAAGCTAACATAGTTCTTTCTAAAAAAAATATTGGATTAAATATGTTTTTAGACCTTGTAAAATTAAAAATTTGGTATTTGGTCCCCGAAATTTTATTTGTTAGGAATTAGTCTTTGAAATTTTTTTCTGGTAGATTTTAGTCCATTTACGTGTCACATTTAACAACCATGACATCACTTAACATCTCCATATTTTAGAGGCTAAATATTTTAGAGGTTAAAAACATATTTAACCTAAAAATATTTGTGTTTGTGTCTTTTATTACAGAAAAGATTTTTTGATAAATTTAAAAGAAAAACACCAAACTGTTTGTAGAAAATGAATTAGTTACAAAATAAAAGGGGCCCGAAGTCTATGAGCCAGCCCAACAAAAAAACACAAAAGAAAACTGAAATAATAAATAAATAAATAAATAAATAAAAAAGGAAAAAATGCATTTAGGATGACAATCCCTGAATTGCAGAATACTGCAACAGGGAAAGGGACGCACGACTGCACGACCGCACGACCAGGCGACGCCCATTGCGGACTTCGCGGAGCAGCATGGGGCGACGGAGCCTCGGTGGGATTTTCACGGTGGCCGGGGTTAGGAGGGTAGCCAGTCGGAAATGGCGCCGGGCAGTCACAATTTTGTGGTGGTGGGTGTTTATCGGTTGTACCTGTGATGGGGTACGGGTGACTGGGCTGGGCTGGGCGGCGGCGGCGGCGGCGGCGGAAGGTTGAGATGGGTTCGTGCTCATTTGAATGCTGAGGTGGACTGCGGCGGTGAGTTTGTGGTGAAAGGGGGTTGAGTTGATGGTGGCTGTGAGTGGATGGTCGACGGAGAAGATGGTGGTGCACAGAGGCGAGGTGGTGGAGGGCAGAACGTGATTCTGTTACGATGGCTGGCGGCGGTGAGATTGTTGACGACGGTGGTTGAGTCAGTCTGTTAGTATGAGTTTCTTTTGGAATTAGTAGGTTATGGTCAGTGTGTTGCTCCCCCTGCTTGATTTGATTGGAGAGATCAGGGTAGCTGATGAATGAGATATGTTAAAAGAAGATTTGACTAAGAGAGATTTTTATTTTTTATAAAAGGAAATTGAAAATAAGAAGGAAAAAAGAGAGTTACAACAGTGTTAGAAAAAGAAAAAATAAAAAAAAGATTATTATTCTTTTTGTATTTTTTTTAATTTTTGTTAAATGTTTGGGCAAAATATAATGTTTACAGTTATTCCTCTTTAATTATTTTTTTAATAGAGAAGTTTGTTAAATTGAAGCTTTTGATATTCTAACATAACAAACAAGTAAAGATAAAACATTTATTTTGTTCGAACAATGAGAAGGATAGAATGACGTGGAGATGGTGTAGGGAGAAGTGTTTTTATTTTTTTATTTTTTTTATTGTTTTCTTATTGAAACGGGTAAATACATGTCAAAAGTTAGCACGTGTAAAAATAAAGGCATGCGGAAGAAGGTAAAATTGGAGCAAGAAGGTAGATTGGAGAAAGCAATAACATAGAGAAAACCATAAGTTAGAGAAAGCGATAAATTTGAGAAAATAGTAAATTTGGAGAAAGTAGATAAATGATTTATGGAAAGCGAGAAATGATTTGTACAAAGCTGGGAAATTTGTAGAAAGCAAGAAATTAGGTAGAAAATAGGTAAATTGTAAAGCGGGTAAATTATAGAAAGCAGTAATTTGTAGAAAGTGGTAAATTGTAGAAAATAGTCAATTGTGTTGGGTGTGAAAAAGATATGTGATTGCGAGAGAATAAATTATATGTACAGAAAAGATCTTGTTGCTGGAGAGATGGTTGAAACAATAGGGTATTGACTAAAAGGATATATGATATGGCTTAAACGCTAACAACGGGATAATATATTTTATGACATGAAAGAGATGATATCTACAAATTGGAAAATGCATGAATATTGTTGACAATGGAATGGTGTGTCGGTGTGCGCACGTGTGCATGCGTGTGTGTGCGGGAAATTATATGATATTTAATGAGGAAAGTGCATGAATGTTGACAATGAAATGATGTGCGTTGCATGGGTGTATTCAAATGATGTCGATGATGATATGATATGACTTGTCTTGATTGTGTGTGTGTGGAAATGATATGATATTTAGAGAGGGGAGTGCATGAACGTTGCCGATAGGATGATGTGTGTGTGCGCGCGCGTGTGTGTGTGAGGGGAAATGATATGATATTTAGAGACGGAAGTGCATGGATGTTGATAATGGAATGATGGGTGTTGCATTGGTGTATTCAAATGATGTTGATGATGATATGATATGACATGTCATGATTGTAGGATGGATTGATTATATGGGGACATGACTTGAATGCAAATGATGAATGACAAGAAAAATTTTCCCTTGTTTCGATATGCTATGAATAATGACTATGAAATGATAACATACAAGATAAATTACCCAAAATTTGCCCGAGTTTTCTGGGTGATAATGATGATATGATGGTTTAAATTATTTGGCGATGCGTGAGATTAATGATCAAAAAATTGCCCCAATTGGGCAATGATTTGGTGATGCTATGAAATGACTTGACAATGCAAAAGGTTAATGGTCAAAATTTCACAGTTTCCTTGGTGATGAATGATGTGATATGCTGACATGACTATGAAACCTAGATAGACAAAATTCTTTTCCTTTTTTACCCGATTGAATGGATATCCAAGTGTCGCTACTTTAGGGTAGTGTTCATCTGATCCAAATAAAACTTTGTTTGATGTGCCACTTTGAATTCCCTTTTTCTCTTCTCTTCTTTTCCTCCTTTTTTTTTCCTCTTTCAAGTGAACTAACTTGTCCTCCTTTATCTAATTCTTCGCCTTGGCTTCTGTCTCTAACTAATTTTGTCCTTATGTAACACTGTAGTTAGCTAATTACACTTAAGTCATAATTATTGCTCACTAGTTGTCACATTTAGGCTTTTCATTACTTTTAGACTTAGTTTGAGAAATACTTATATGGAAAAATATGGGAAAATTTTAAACTTTTGTGGAAATCATTTTCAAAAGATGTGAGCCATACATTGCAAAACAATGATAAGAGATAATTTGTACGAAAGCGTAAGGGTACGGAATGACATACAGTCATATACCACGATGTACATAAGTATATAACTGAATAACCTCATAAAATAATTGTCATAAGTTCAACCACTCACGAAAGTGTAGTGAATCACGTAAGAACAAGTTACAAAGCAAAGGAAGAACCATTGTATCAAACTGAACAAAACATGTGACAGAGATCGTCAAAATAGTGCTTAACATATATCTCTAGACTTCTGGGACGATCGTTCAACATGACGTCTCCTAAATGACCCAAGCTAGCTAGTCACGTGATCAGGTCTAAGGTCAACACGTTCCTTGTACTCTTCCTTGTACTCTTCTATGTACTGACTAAGTGTCATCACATTGGGTCCTACCGTTTGGGCCATTTGTAAGTGATCATGCATATAAGGTTCAATTATTATCTTGACCTAGTCCCGACCTATTACAAGTTAATTCTAGTCTTTTCTTTAACCTAACACTTATTAATGCAATAAGGCATAACGGTCAATAAACATAGTGATGAAACTTGGAACGTTTAAAGATGCATTATTCTATGACATTCTTTTAATTATTTATCCTTTACATTATTCCTTTTAGTACACCTGGGGGATTGGTTACCATTCTTAGGCATACAACTTCGTTTTTATTTGGAGTTGAGCTCAATCCCTAGTAGCGAACCACATAAGTTTCATGACTATGTCAGAAACCAACAATTTACGTCGACCGAAGTGACTAGCTAGCTACATTAGACTAAGGGATTTCTTTATCTTTATTCCTTTAAGTACACTTGGAACCTTGGGTGTACAACCTCTAAACCAATCCACAAGGTTGGTCAAGGTGACCAGCTAACTATATTGGCCCAAAGGACACACTCCACGAGGGAACCTCATTATGAATGGATCCTAGTTACTATAAGTGTGTTATATGAAAAGTCTTATGGATATATTTTGTGGAACTAGGTTTCCCTAGTTGTTCTAATTGTTTAATACAATATGTTTTGATGATGACAAATACAATATGTTCTAATTGTCTATGCTCATTGTATATGCTTATATTTGTAGAACTAGGTTTCCCTAGCTATTCTATATCTTGATGATAACAAAAAATACACAACAAATAGATAATGACAATTAGAATGCAAAAGGATGTTATATGCTAAATAGAATACATTTGATCTTGTATGATTGAACTTGATGGCAATCATATAGCTTACACATCATACAATGATATATGAGAAACATCCTTTTGAGAACATATCCAATAACTCTCTATATGTGCTTGATGGATTATCTATTGGATATATTTGTGTCTATATGTGTATATGCACGAATATCAAGTGCTATAGTGTTACAATGCATGCAAGCTAGGCAAAGAATATTATTTGATTAATATAATTTGATCTTTGCCTAATTGTATATGTATGATGCATTGATTAATCTATATATGCATATGAAGATATTGGAACACATTGGACTAACTATGTTTTCTAGTGAATTATCTTGTGTATAGGATAATCCAAGGCATCAAGAACAAGATGGAACAAGAAGGAACAATCATATGATGCCCAAAGTCAAAAGGCGAAGCATGAAATGTCAATTCCATGAAGAACATGGTAATGCCGAAGATAGGATTCATGAAGAATACCAAGTCCAACCAAATGGTAAAAAGGAAAATAGTTTCTTAGGACTTAAGGTATTCTTACCAAAGGAAAATTGATATATATTTCTCTCTAAACTCTTAGAATGATGCTCTTAAATGATATTAATTGATTCCAGGACGTAAAATGAATTAGACAAACTTATGAATCAAGAAAGATAAGAAAATGGATGAGTGGCGCGCTCAGCAAAGTGACTTGCACAGTAGTTAGTAAAATGATGATATCTTGGGCTATAGAACTCCAATTGAGGTGGTTCAAATTGCTACATAAAGCTAAGAGAAAGATCTACAAATTTGTAGAACAAATCATTTTGTTGAGTCATTCGAATGACTCAAGAATGGTCATTCGAATGACTCTGTCATCAGAGGCCCCAACGGCTACATTACATCAGTCATTCGAATGAATTCTAATGAGTCATTCGAATGACTCGAGTCCTGAAGCCAAAAACGACTAGTTTTTCAATGGATAAAATTGATTAAAATAATGGGTAACGGTTATAAACGGCTAGGACACTTACCCATTAAACTCTCATTTCTAACCAAGCCTTTGATTCCTATCATCCTCATACTTCATACTATCAATGGATTAATATTTTCCATCATCTTAAGAGCAAAAAGAGAGAGAGATATTGTCAATAAACCTATAGTGCTTCAATTTGTATTATCCACTCTTTGAGAGAGTTTCTTTTTCTACTCAAATTTTCATACACTTGTAAAGAGGGTGAGGTATCCCTCTAGTTGCTTAGGGTGTGGTATCCCTAAGGTTTGGTTCTTGAGGCTTCTACACAAAGGTGGGGGATCTTAAGTGTGAGGAGTGCTCTTGGATGTAAAGGTTTGTCAAGCACCTAAGTTAGAAGCTTGATGATAGTGGAGAAATCTTGAGCTAGACGCTTGGGGACTGGACGTAGATCACAAGGGTGGTCGAACCAGGATAAATCATTGTTTGCAATCTCTCTAACTCTATCTCTTTATTTATTGCAAAGTTATATTATTGGCTTGTATATTTGAGAATTGCATATGTTGATAATTGTTTATAAGTTGCTCTATTAATCTTATTGTTTTATTACAAACATAATTGAGCATGCTTATATTACATCTTTAATTATTATATTCCACTGCGTAGTAACGTTAATTGCATGAAAATGCAATATTTGTTGAAATTGGAATAATTTCTAAAATACCCAATTCACCCCCCTCTTGGGTATTGGTTACCAAGACCA
The DNA here is from genome assembly GCA_003254905.1 of Nissolia schottii. Taxonomy (NCBI): domain Eukaryota; kingdom Viridiplantae; phylum Streptophyta; class Magnoliopsida; order Fabales; family Fabaceae; genus Nissolia; species Nissolia schottii. Next base: position 102,508 of record QANU01043014.1, read on the forward strand.
ACATATATTTCCCCATAAGAGGACTTAGATTATCTTTGATACATTTATGTCTTCTGGTCTCATAACACACTTTTAAAGGAATGACGATATATATGTATATTTATATGTTTGTCTATGTTTATACATGTATATGTATGATTACTTTAGAGAGAAACAATAATAATAGAGTAGCAACACACTCAATAAGAGATGGGAAAAAAAAGCTTAACAAAAACTTTGAATAACGTCTTCTTATCCTTAAAAGTTGAAACCATTATAATCTCAGAAAATTCATCATTATCTCCAACCTGAAATATAAATAAATAAAACAGAAATAGAACCTACCTTTGATCAAACTAATAATGAAAATTGAATTAAGAAATAGAAAACAGAAATAAAACCTACCTTTGACAAATAAGAATTCCTTTTGATTAGAAGTTTAGCCTCCGTATCATAGAACTGTCATAGAGGCTACCTTTATACAAAGAGTTCTCTCTAGAACGAATACCATTCCCATTGTATTTCAAAATGCAACATTCTCAATAATATCCTTAATTTTATCTATATGACATGTCCTACTCATGATCACATAACACAATCACGAATTTACCCCCAAAAAAAAATGCAAAGCTAGTGAATCTTGACCAATTATGCACTGTTAAAATAATAGAGCCACCCTTACCCCAAAAATTATGCCAACCATCATCACCATGACACCATCACATCCCAACACCACCACCTCAACACATTAACCACAAAGTGAAAATTGGTGAATAGCCAATTGTAATTATAAATATATAATAATAATGTAGAAGAATACTTTAACTTGTATATGTTCACTAAATGGGACTCACACGATACAATACACTTTTTTCTAGATGATAGCCTCCTGTGAGATCCACTTGTCCAAAAATTCTTAATTACAATGGGGTGGGGGTTGTTGTCAAAACAGGACAACTTGTCACAAAAAATTAAAACTCAAGCACTAAAAACCCCTATTCTTATTATTAAGAGTATGCATAGATCAACGAACAATGCATAATTGAGAAGTATATAGATCAGAGAACAATGCATAGCAGTGCACCGAAGTTAAAAAAAAATGTCCAAAAGGATTGGAAGGTTAACTATATCTTAACAATGCATAACATGTGGGATAAAAAAAATATTATGCCATACGCAAAATCTATATTACCCGGTGCTATCCTTATCAACTATGACACATTAACATATGTCTATAATCTTAGTAAACCACCATGTTAATTAAAAGTTGATTGCAATTGGGAAAAAAAAAACAAAATTAAAAAAAAAATGAAAAGGCACTAATACCGACACATAGTTGTTCCGTTTGTATAGCAACATAATCAATTTGAATTGATCTGATCTCCTTTAGTTGGATAGACTTGTGCATTTCTATCAAAATCCTTTATTATTATTCAAATGTAGCTTACAAAATATAATCTCTTTGTCTATATAAATTTATTCTTTTGAAAAAAATAAAATAAAAACAAAATGATTCCTAACTATGGTACAATATCGAACACCTAAGAAAACGTACTTAAAGCATAGAGGAAAACAACAACGTATAGTAAATGAATGGGAATGTGTTGTGTTTAGAACTTCAAAAGCTTTATGTGCGAAACTGCCAACTTCTTTAGCTGCCACCAAACAAAGTCAAATTCATAAACTCAAATCCCCAAAATACACTTTGAAATCCACAAAAACCCTCTCCACCAAATTTGAAATTGATAATCGTGTCACTTTTTTTCGTTATTGAAGCTACATGTGCTCGATTTGGGCTTCAAAACCATTTTATTCAAAATTAGTTTAATTTGAGCAACAATCAAGCAAAAAAAAAAAACTACAATATATGAAAAATTAATAATTTCTTCAATAATTCTTTCAATAATAAAACTCAGTTAAGGGCAGCATGAGCAAAGGCATGAAGATGAAGGGCCAAACTCAATTTCTAAACTTTTTCATCAAAAAAATTAATTTCCCCTTTTCTTTAGTGAGACACCAAAACCCTAAAATAGAACGAAAGAGGTCGATTTAAAAAAAGGAAGAAGAAAGGGAAAGAAAAAAAAAGTACCAATAGATATGGAGAGGAAGCTGCAAAGAAGGTGACATCGAAACTAATGTAGTTCGTTACACCGCTGATAGTCGTCGGAGCGGCCACGAGTTGTCGCGCCGCCGCTGGTTGCAATCGCAAAAGCAGAGAAGCCAAAGGCAAAGAAGGAAGAAGGGAGAAGAAATCAATGTTCCTGTTTATAATTTTTTTTTTCTTTTTATTAAAAAAAAAGGAGTCAGCAAAATAGCTTTCAGGGAAGGAATTTTTAGCTTCTCTTAGTGTCTAGATGGAATGCTGCTTCTATACATGGCTGAATTAATTTTCTTTGGAGTTTTTAGGTTTGCACGTGCACCAAGCTCTTCTAATCTGAATAAAAACATGAACCAGGGTTTCATGTCATGCATACGTGTGGATTGGAATTGAAGCGATAGCATTGCTTCGCTTTTTTGCTTTTCATGGAACATAAAAGAAGGGCCACAGCTTTTTTTATTGATTAGAAAATTGTACCTTTGGGAATATTAGTCTCCAGATTCCATTAATGTACAAAATCATTGAATATTATTCTATATTTTTTTTTTCTTCTTTTTTCTTTTTCTTTTCTCTCTTGGCGTAAATCATTCCAAATCATGCAAGCATGGAGATGCATGTTTAGGCTCCATGTATAAAATTTTCTTATAACTTTCAACCAATTACCATTGAAATTGTTTGGTTAGATTTAGAATACAAACTTGTAAGAGATCGTGACATGAGTAGTTCTCTTGTTAAATAGTCCTTTTGGTGAATGGTTAAAATAGAAAAAAAAACGGAGGAAATTTGTGTTGCAATCATGTGTATGTTTTTAATTACCCCTTGAAAACATGGGTTTTAATTAATAATTATGTGTTGACAGTTTTAGGGTTTTGAAGTTTGGTATATATCTACATCGATCCAGCACTGGTCCTTGGCGAAGAGAGCTGATTCCAAATGGTCTTTTGCCGAATGAAGAAGAGAAGAAAAACTTGCCTACGTTTCTTCTGTATCTCACACATGATTGTTAAATATTGACTTTCTTTAATTTTGAAGAAAGCCATAGCATGCGATTAAATCCCCCCACTTGAGTGTGTGTGAGCTGTTAGGTTCTCCCATGCATATCTCTCTCAATTCTGAAATTCAATTTTGTGTGGTCCTTGTCGTACTAAGTAAGTAGTGATGATATATATGGTTATTCTTTTGAAGTTATGTTATATTTACTCGTTAAATTGGAGACATCGTGCTAACTCATTATTTATTTATAATTTTAATAAAATTTACATATCATTAATATCCCATCTAATAACAATAAGTTATTATAGTATTACATGTTCAATTAGTACAATTATTATTATTTTTATTGGTGCCTCACCTATATGTGTGTAGCTTTTCGTAGCTTGTCCGAAGTAGTTATCAGACAAAAAGACATGACAATACCCTTGGACTAGACACCACAACTTTTGAATCTCACTTAATCACTTATCTAAAGTGGATTTCTCTGTTTTCCTCTCCATGTGATGCCTTCTCCGTATTTTTTTTTTTTTTCCAATCATCCTTATTTATTTATTTTTATCTTTTTATTAATGTCCTTTTTGAATTATTATGAAGATTTATTATTATTTTTAATCTTTTTTATTGTTTTTTTTGGATGATTATGAAGATTTATTCCAAAGAGCAGAGTCTATGAGGATAAAATATATATGTTAACCAACAAAGTTCAACATAATTGGTAGATGATTGATTCCTTAAGTGTTTTGTCACAAGTTCGATTCTTAATATGTATAAAAAAAGCTTTGTTATTAGAAGAAATATATTCATTTTAGTGATATTCAATTTTTAAAGAAAATTAGTCGTTATCAACATTAGACACCTCTTAAAAATTTATTTGTGTGTGTGTTTTTTCCTTTTTTTTTTTTTCTTAAGTGTGTGCCCTAGGGGTAAAAACACAGCGCATGTATGTATCACTAGAAGCCCATTTTGAGAGTTTATAAAATAGAGATTGATGTCGAATGCATTTAATGCTTCTTTAATTTCTTAATTTACGTATAGAAATATAACACCTCATGATACTTACTTCCTTATTGGTGCACTACTTTTTTCTTTTTCTTTTTAGTGTGTACTGATGCACTACTTGTTTATGGGTTTCACTTGAAACATTATTGTGAGTACATTATTTATATATATATATATATATATATATTGAATTTCAATTCTATACAAAAAATTCTTCTTCCGTTAGAAACTTTCCCAAGATATTAAAAAAAAATTAAAAACATTTTGAGTATAGGTGTACACAGACCGAGTTAAACTCAATCTGAATTTGTGATTGGATCATTTCTATGAGTGCAGACTTGACATGATAGTGACCTGACTAATAAACATGTTAACTAGATATTTAAACCACATACGACGATTTGAATGTTATCTAATAATAAGAGATATTTTATAATACATATTTGAAAATAAACTTTATCAATACAAAAAAAAATATTATTTAAAAAATATAACCGAGTTATTGAGTTAGGCTGGGTAATGAACACCCATAATTTTTTAGCGAAAGGCTCTTAGGCAACGTTTGGTTCCTATCCTATACAAAAAAGACAAAGATATAGTGAGACATTAAATACGAATCTCCCGTGTCTCTCTTTTCTAGAAATGCATATATTAACTTAAAATTTATCTAATTATAAAAATAATTTTAGGATTTCGTTTTCAATCTCGACCTCATTCTCTAAACATGTTTTTATTTTCGATATCTCTCTCTCTTCTCTTTTAAGACAAAGACCAAACACTATTTCAAACCAATTTCATTTGTTAATAAATTAAAAAAAAATGCAGCAATAAACAAGGCTTTGCTAGCTCTTCAGAAGGGCCACATTTCCGTTGAAGGTATTTTGTCTAGCTTCTATGGCCCCACCATGTGACGCGTTTCAGTAACAAAATCTTTTATAGTCTGTCAACAAAGTGTGACTAGCCGCTTTTTGAAGCGTGTATCAATGGTCCCTCCTCCCTATTGAGGTTATTAATTGTGTTCATTAGCTATTGGGAAACTCTTTGTACACTTCTCCATTTCACATAATCTACTATTCCACACACAATTTATATATGCTTTAGCATATAGATAGTTAATTTGTAGATAAAACTTGCACACAGTAAGATCCCCCGCATACAATTAGAGTTGAAATTAAAGACGTCAAGATAAATTTAACTTTGACAAAGCTGTTTTACTTCTTACGCATGTTGGCAACTCAGTTGCGAACAATCAACAAGGAATATGAGCCCTAATATATAGCACCTAGCTAGAGCTGCTATCATCATCAACGAAATAATTGTTCCATCATGCGTGACCGTAAAACGATAAGATGTGGACTTGCAAATGCATTTGACCAATAAGGCTATATCCCACGTGGCCACACTCTCTGCCATTGCTTTACCTTTCAGTGCGGCGTGGTCGGTTCCATTCCGGCATCTTCCTTCCTTTTTCCCAAGCTGCGGACGGACTCAACCTTCTTCACCAAATTTTATTCTATGCAATCAGTGCAAGCAAATCCAAGTTGAGGGGAGCCTTGATATATAGCCCATAGTTCTTATTTGTTGGCATCAAATAAGCAAGGCGCATATGGTATCAAACAGTGGTAGGGGTTCATGCATGTTTTTTAATTCTTTCTTCTATATCATCTATTGCTATTTGCTAGGGTTTTTATAAACTTCCTTAATTATACATGTTTGGGATGTGAACTTGTTCCTTTTTTGGTATGTTTGTGTTAAATATCTACATGCCAGTCCTTGCACCCTATTTAATTGCTTTGGCTTTGCTGATTTGCCTTGTATTTCTGGTAGTGAAGCCAGCCATTTTCATATAAGATATGGCCATGTTTTCTCAATCAATAGCTATTATTTACTGCAATATTAGTTACTTATTCTTAAATTATTATTATCATGTTGTTTATAATTCTAGCTTCGCTCAATATCACTATTAACTTATATGATAATTAAGTAATAAATAACTCTCTGTCATTTGTCGTCCTTCATATATCGAATTCTTGGGCGCACCAACTTAGTTTGCTATACACGAGAAGTTAAAATCTTTACCTCATAAATATCTCTTTTGAACAGAATTATGAATTTCAATAGATTTCGTTCGGAAACTGCTTTCTCCAGTCCATTTTCTAATAAATTTTCTGATCAATGTCAATTTCACTGTTTTATTTTCTCCGAAGCAGATAATTGGAGTAAGAGCCAGCAAGTTCATGCTCAAAGCTAGGGGAATTCTTTTTTTTCATTGGCGAAGATGGAATAAGAGGTCGAAGTCGTTTGACCAAGGAAATCAAAGTTATTAGAGTGGGAAACCAACAATTAGAAGAAATAATATAAGATGATCAACAAGAGTACTAAAAAAGAAGCAGATTCTGAGGCTTCAACATCGTCACAATGGCTAAGACTGAACAAGGATCCAAGGATCGTGAGAGTATCCAGAGCCTTCGGGGGTAAAGACAGGCACAGCAAGGTTTGCACGATAAGAGGGCTAAGAGACAGAAGGGTGAGGCTCTCAGTCCCTACAGCCATTCACCTGTATGACCTCCAGGACAGGCTAGGGCTCAGCCAACCCAGCAAGGTTGTTGATTGGCTGCTCAGTGCTGCCAAGCATGAAATTGATGAGCTCCCTCCACTCCCAGTGCCTCCTGGTCGCTTCGCCCTTAGCAATAATTACCCCTCGCCTCCTTTTGGACTTGGCATAACAAATCCCAACAATAATAATGATGACGTCAGCAACGCTATTTGGAGATCCAAGTCAAAAGAGGTCTCAGGAGAGATGGGAAATAACGCACATGTTTTGCTACCAATTAGAGCAAATCATGTTCCTTCCTTCATAGGCTTGTTGAACGCCGTGCCGTTTGGTAATTACCAATGGGAGCCTCCGCCGTCTTCTTCGGCTGGTTTGGGGAGCTATGGGATTGCAAATTATCAAACAGATCATACGCATCACAACATTGATAATGTTGCGCCTTTCCCATCAGCGTTGTCTTTGTCTACTAGTGCTGGTGGTGGTGGAGGAGGCGCTTCTTCTCAGATATTGATGTGTCCTCCTCCTCCTCCTCCTCCTCCACCAGGGGCAGCACAGTCATTTTTGCCTTCTTCACATGTTGCTGCAGCAATGGAGAACGCGGATCCAAGACAAATCAATAGCCAATATCATCATCAGGTTCTGATTAGTTCAAGCAATGATGCTCATCAAAATCTTTCCGTGATTAATTCGGTTAATCCCTTCGGCTTCGCGGCTAGGATGGTCGCGGCTACTCCGAAACTTCTTCATTCCCCTAATAACAGCAGCGAAAATCATTCAAATGAAGACCGCAAGTTTCCTTCCCAGTGATACACAAATAGTGAAAAAGCTAGAGTGAGATTCTCCTCCTCAACAAATTAATATGCATGGATCATGATGAAGACTTGAGGAGTACTGCGTGGAAAGTTTAGTGGTTACCATTTTCATGGGGGTTTTGAATAATCGTTTAAGCTTTTGATAATTCGTGTTTGATATTATGTTGTTTCCTGCGTTTATATATAGGTAAACCTTGAATGTACGTGACATGGGAAGATCTATAAAGAATGACTTGTCAAGGCTTTCCCTCAAGTGATAATGAAATCTCCCTACATTGAGAAAGCTCGAAAGTTGGTTGGAATTGAAATTATCATTTTGATGTAGTGTCCTTTAGTTTGGGATTTATTTCCTGATGAACATGTTAATTATGTGTTTGAATGAAATGACCAGGAATTATTTTGCTTTTAATTTATTCTTTGATCTTTGTGTTTAGATAACCAGGATTTAGTGAAATTATATTTATACCCGCGTGGTCAAAGAAGGTTAGTACATGTTATCTTATATATAACATAAATTTTCCCATGTCATTCAAAGCTTATGTGCTAGTATTGTAAAATTGTATGCAAAAAAGAGTTTGTTAAGAGAGACATATCCACATTGGTAATCTTGAAGCTACAAGGACGATTGGTCCCTGTCAACAATAGACACTTCCTAAGCAATAAAACAAATTATAAAACAACTAATATGTCAATCTCTTAGTGTGTTAATCTACTAACAAAATAAGTCTCAATATTTACATCAATGATGATTTTCTTACAAATTTTCATTAAAAATTCTTATTGCTAACCTCAATATTACTTTAAAACTCTAACCTTTTTAAGTCTAATCCAACGAAAATTATATATTTACAAAATTACAAAAAAAAAAGTGAGAGCTCCATGTTCCCATTTATGTCGAAACATTTTAATAAAGAAGTAAATCTATTTATTTATAATATATTAATTCTGATTCCTATAGGCAATTAATGCCCAATTCCTTCAAAATTTTAACCATTCATCCTAATATTAATCGCTGAGATTGTATTTAGAACACCTTTAGACTATTGATTGTAGGTGCACACAACACAAGCAACACGATCCTCTTCAATGGTGGCATCCTTCACTAGTCCATCACAAGTCACTCTCTACAGCAATAGTCAACCTCTTTGTTTACCCATGCCCTTTTACCCCCTTTCTCCCTTCCCCATCCTCTTTCATGATAGTAATCCCTCTCCACCACTTACCCAAATGCAATCCTTTCCTCTTCCACAATACAATTTAGTTCTTTCTATTGTGATTGGCTCATTCAAATGGAATAGTGCTCCATGTTTTTGGGCTATCTACCAACAAAACTCCCTTTTCTTCTTATACGTCCATGGAGCATTGCCAACATCAATGCCGTCAACGTCAACGACGGCATCTACCGTGGCCCTCATTTGAAGAATCGATTCACCTTGGATTCGATTGTTGGTTGCAGCATGTTTCATGCGAAATAATTTCGAGGAACGTTCTGATGCTTACACAAAAGAATATTTAACGAGGACAATTGATTGAGGCGTTCTCAGGTGAAGAACAGGGGCATGAATTGTAAGAGTGAGAGAGAAGTGGAGAGCAAGAACTAGAAATATAAATATATTCAATACTGGTCATCGGAGTGACTTGAATTACAAAGTTATCCTTGTGAAACATCGTGGAGAAACAGATAAATGGGATACCAAAAATCTAGGAGAAAGATAGATAACAGAGAAATAACAATTGTATTATCTGAGTTGTTATTGTGTTTCTTTACATTGGAAGCTGAGCCTATTTATAGACTGAAGACTCAACGGCCAAAAATAAATTACAATCAATTTAAAAGATTATAATTAAATCAAATCAAATCATTTACAATTATAAATTATTCTTAACAATCCTTGTCAGAGCGAAGGACTGTGGTGCAAGTTACAATGAAGAAATGGGAGAAAAGTGGTGTCAAGGTTGAAGAGGTTGCTACAATTACGACTAATCCTAGGAAATCAGGGAAATGAAATGAAAAAGAAAAGTGGTGGCGTGCGTTGAGCTACCGTAGGACTGCTGACTGCCGGTTGGGGGAATTACTTGAGTCGATAGGATTTTCAGTAAACCACCTCGAGTTTAGTCAGGGCTCTCCATTTCTGATAACCGTTCTTCCCCCAGTCGTCGACGATTACCATTTTCGATCGTCATGATCTGCATAATGCAGACCGGTTGCGCTTGCATGTGTGACACGACATGCAGCGATTATCTTCTTCTTGCTCCTTAGCAGTTATGCTACCTTCAGAACGTGGGAAGTTATTTTCCCCTCGTGGCCACATCAGTTGGAGGTTATTACCTGTGTTCAAATTTGCTAATTGTTCCCTCCATAGAACTGGCTTAATACCACGATTTTTTGCTAAGTTTCAAATTTTGGCGCGAGATTAGCCCAACACGAGGCTACTACCATGAAGCGATCGTGATAATTCTTAGTTGAATTGTCATCTTTACGACAATTTTTACCTTGACCATCTAACTACCGTGTCGACACCTTAGTTAATTGGTGATACTCAAGTCACTAAAATTTGTTATTCTTTGATATTTTTTAGTCGCGACGAATGCTCCCTCATGACTACTCTCTTAGCTATCCCTTAGCAACTTCTGTCGCCGAATAGCCACTATCGTGACAATCCTTCTGTCATGACTTATTATCCAGCAAGCCTTGGTGATTATCTCTACTGCCTATGGCGGCTTACCTTCGCGTCACCAATGTTCCTGTCATCTGTGTCGCCAACATTTATTTTGATGCGAACTCTTAGTCATAATTCATTTCTTCCTATTCTGTGAATTTTGGCAACCTAACAGATGCCCCCAAAGTTCTCACCTTTGAAATTTTGAATAATAGAAAAGGTATGAACTTTGGATTTTCACATTTTCATCTGGGGGTAATTACAAAAATTACCATTCCACTCACAGTTCTCAAGGTGTTTTTATCTGTAACACCCTAGCTAGCTAGTCCACGCTTAAATCGTAAACTCGCTTGCTAAATTGTTATCTGCTTTGGTTGGGATATATAGTCCTAAGTAAGCTTTTGAAAGTAGCGTTACTTAGAAAGTACAGACCAATTTTAAACTTTATTTTATATATCTCATGGTATAAAGTAAAGCCTCGTATTCGTAGAACATGTAATGGGAGCAGTAACGTAACATGCTTAACTAATATTAAAGGAGATAATAAATAATTAAACCTAGTACCAACCATTGTCAGATACACAAATACTAATATAGTTGTCACGTACATATATTTAACACAAAAGTAGTACTATCACATAGGGTCTGCTAATTACAAGCCTACTCTTCGGCTCCTTCTTCGGGGTACTGATCCTCTTCACTCTTCGAGTACACCAATATGTCATCGATAAAGACAATCACACATTCGTCCAAATAAGATCAAAAGATCCGGTTCATGTATTCCATGAAAATTGCTAGAGCATTGGTCAATTTGAATGACATTACAGTGAACTCATAATGACCATATCTAGATTTGAATGCTGTCTTAGGAATATCTTCCTCTCGGACACAGATCTAATGGTATCCGGATCGCAAGTCAATTTTTTAAAACACTTTAGCTTCTTTCAGCTGGTCCAGCAAGTCATCGATTATTGGCAGCAGATATTTATTCTTGATAGTGACCTTGTTGAGTTGCCTATAATTGATGCACATTCTCATGATTCCATTATTATTCTTTATGAACAAGACTAGTGCTCCCCATGGTGACGCACTAGTTCGAATGAATTGCTTCCTAGTTAATTCTTCTATCTGCTTCTTCAACTCTAGTAACTCCATTGGAGACATTCTATAAGGCGCTATGGAGATGGGTCCCGCTCCTAGTACAAAATCAATCGGAAGCTCTACCTCTCGCTTAGGAGGGAATTTTGGAATATGATCTTGGAATACTTCTAGATACTCCTAAACTACAGGAATATCTTCAGGTTTCAATTTGGTCGTCACTTTCGAGGAATCTAGGAGAATATATCCCTAACTCCCCAATGGATAGCAACACAGAGTTATATGTTCTGTACCCGGAATGGACGTGCTATTTGTAGTGGGAGAAGAAAAAGTCACTACTTTCTTGGCACAATCAAGAGTAGCTTCATTAGCATGTAGCCAATCCATTCCTAGGATTACGTCTAACCCTACTAGGGGAAGACAAATCAAATTTGCTTCCACCAGTTTCCCCTACACTTGTAGTGAGCACTTAAGACACGCGTGACACGTGGATACTGGTGGTGTCATGGGTGTAGATACACTCAACACGTAAGGAAGCACTGTTAAGATCAGCTCTAGCTCCTTCGCAATATCTTCGGATATGAAAGAGTGTGACGCTCCAGATTCATATAAAACATCTAAACACTTGCCTTTGAGCAAACACTTACCCTAAAGTAGCCATTTTTCCTCTTTCACCTCGTCTGCGGCCATGGTGAATACCCTGCCTTGACGTTGTACTGGGGGTGGAAAAGTTGGGCAGGATCTGGCATAATGTCCCCCTTTGCCGCATTGGTAACAGGCGTTTTGTCCAGCTAGACATTCATCATGATGTGGCCTTCCGCATTTCGGACATACTGCTGCCTTGTCCTCCCTTGGTTGCATCCCTTGGCTAGGAGCTCCTCTCTGCACATGGGGCCTCGTGGTCGGCTGTCCACCCCTCAGGGGTCCTGCTCTAATCTGGCTCTGGGCTAGCCTCGCTCCTTATTGTTGTTGCTAGGGATACTGACTCCTACCCCTATTTGCCATCGGGGCATGGAACGGGGCCTTCCTTCGGGGTTCCCATTGTGAGCTTCCAACTACTTCTGCCCTCCTTTTGTTTCTAATTGTAGCCAAGTTCATATCAGCCTGCTCCTGAGTCAAGCTCTTGTTCACCAAGATAGCATAATCCTTGATCCCTAGGACATTGATTGACGCCTGTAGCTCTTCCCTCAGCCCTCATCGGTACTTACTACACTTCCACCCTTCATTCGGATTCAGCTGATAAGTTTAGGAATATCTGCAAAGTCTTTCAAACTTTGCAATGTATTCCATGACGGTCATCTTTTCTTGTCTTAATGCCATGAATTTAGCTTCCTTCTGCTCCCGTAACTCCTCGGGGAAGCACTTACTAAGAAGGGGTTCTTTGAATTGGCTCCAAGTGATTGAAGCATGTTCCTGCACCAGAAGAGGTTTGGTTGCGTGCCACCAATCTAACGCATCATCCTTCAGTTTCCAGGAAGCAAATCGGACCTTCTGTGCTTCCGTACACTAGACGTCCTCAAAATTCTATTCCAACTCTCTCAGCCAGCCATGGACTTGCTCTGAGCCTCTAACCCCCGTAAAGATAGGAGGGTTAGCTCTGCAAAAATCCATGAACTTTCTAGTACCCGTCTCTTCATGGTTCGGCGTAGGTTGTTGATGGTTATTGGAATGTGTTATGGCACGTGTCAGCTCACGTACCAACGCTGCCATCCCTGTCTGCTCATCCCCGCTATGTCGTGTATGGTCCCTGCGGTGTGACATGTCTAATCTGTGATACCCTGCACAATTTCGAGGTGATCAGTCTTAAGATAGGCCAGTACACATGACTTAGCACATATTACTTAGCAGAGTCATACACTGTCATCATGCTCGAAAGCATAGTGCAGCTCAACCCCTCAGGCTCTAAAGGACTAAAATGCTCTGATACCAAAATAGAAATACCTAGATATTCGTCTAGTGAGATTTTGCTAAGGAGAAAGCGGGATATTACATTATCCGTCCCATGAACTGTTGTCACACGAATTCCAATGCAAACTTTTACACTTCCCAGGTGTAATCATTTCTTATATCCTCCAGTAACCCCTAAATCGCCATTATTACATTTAACCATTATGGGTAACCATGGTAAAGTAAACTTACTCGGATTTTTATCTTCCTTTTTTCACCGTTTCTTCTCTATAAAGAGCCCGTCTTCGACAACGGTTTTCACTCCTCTCTACCTTCACCCATGGCTTTTAAAGCTTTTCTTATTCTATGATCAAAAAATTTTATCCATGAATTCGTCTACCTCCACCCTTTCTAAACAACACCCCTTCATTTACAACCTTGTTATTCATACGGTTTTCTTTCACGATCCTATGGTAACTCATGTTAACGCTCAAAATGAGGGAGAAAAACATGGTTTTCTCTATGCGATTAAATGCATTCTTCCCTCCACGAAAGCCGTCATACTTCTCATTGGCATCACGAATAGGTGGGAAGATGACAATTCCCCTCGTATCACCATAATCTATGAGCCTTACAACCTCTCTGCCTCAACGGGGGACCTTTGCCTTCAAGGAATGCACTGTGAGGATCACCCTATCTTCGAACCTGGCTTTGAAGGCCAATTCATGGGTTTAGGTTTGAAGAAGGAACGTGACTCTTACTGGGGATAGGATGGCCACTCGTGGTAGATGCCAATGATGGCCTAGACTGAGTATTGACAAGAACTGAAGAGGCGATATGGGAGCGATGTATCAAAGCCTTTTGATTCAATATATATTACAAAGAAGGGGTTAAATGGTAGATAACAGGGAACTCTTTCATAATGTATCTCAAATGTAATCATCATGTTATCAATGAAATTTGTGGCTTATACACTTTGAGATATTTACCATTTATGTTTTGCGTTGCTCCGCTTTACACATATTTTATTTCATACGCGTTCCCTGATAATTTCTTAGCAACCATAAACGGGCCTTCCCAATTCGGCGACCACTTGCCGTATATTGGGGATTTTATCAATAGGCAGGATGGCTTTCCAAACAAGCTCTCCGTCTGCGAACAATTTATCTTTTACCCTGTGATTGTAGGACTTAGCCATAATCTCTTTTTGTCTTTGCATGGCTTCCATCGCATTTAACTGCCCTTTTTCTCGTTCATCTAATTCGTCGAACATCAAATCCCAATACTCATCAATTGGCAATTCGTTTTGTTTTGCGACTCATATACTTTGAAGAGTAACTTCAATCGGTAATACAGCATCATGGCCGTAAACCAATTTGTATGGAGTCGTCTTAGTTGCACTATTAGGTGTGTTCCTAATTGCCCACAATGCTTGGCTTAAGGTTTCATGTCACTTCTTGGGGTGGTGGCCAATATGTTTCTTAATCAATGATATGATTATCTTGTTCATTTCTTCTACTTGGCCATTTGTTTGAGCATAATAAGGCGTCGAGATTAACATCTCGATTTTTCTAGCGGCGGTATAATTTGTCACCTTGCGACCAATAAACATCATTCCTCTATCAGTAGTTATTGTTTGAGGGATACCGAGGTGATTGATAAGTGCTCAAATTACGCAAATTTACTTTATCAAAAAGGCACTTATCTGTTATGTTTTTAAATAATTATCTAATGAATTCCCCATATTTTGTAGGATATTTTGAAGATGGATGCAAGCATAATTTATGAGGAATAATCCCATGAAGAATGGAAGAAAAGGACAGAATTGGAAAAGAGCTTAAAAGAGAAGATTCTGGACGAGGCGTCGCTCAGCGAGCAACCACACATCGCTCAGTGATGGCACTCAAACCGCTGAGCGGACGTGGTAAAAAGCATAGAGAAAAAGGGATAGGAATCCGCTGTGCGCAGTAGTTAGTAAAATCGCGATAAATTGAGCTACGGATATCGGATTAAGGTGGTTCAAATTGCTACTTAAAGCTAAGAGAAAGATCTACAACTTTGTAGTTGGGGTCATTTTAAGATTAAGGTCGCTGAGCGAATCTTA
>QANU01043014.1:131574-152569 GCA_003254905.1 Nissolia schottii
CCCCCCCCCCCCACAAAAACCCGGTTGGTTTCCTACTTACATGTTAACAAATATTTTCCAACCAAATTGGAAGCATGGCAGAAGCCGAGAGTCCAATATTGACATTGTGAACATCTTGGTAATTTTGTGCAAGCTTAGGATTTTCAGGTTGCATAATACCTGAAAAATTACTCATGTTGAAAATACTTTGAGTCTTATATGGTTAACCAAATTGAAAATGCTTTGTCATATTTTTAAAATTTGGTTAACCATATTTTAAAAGTGTGACTACTATAATATATTTGGCCATACGACAGACCAAATTTAATTAGTGCACGTGCACCTAGAGTTGTCAAAATGGGTTGAACTCGATGGGCCAGCCTGAATAGCCCAAAAAAATGGGCGGGATGGGCTGAGAAAATATGAAGTTGACCTAAATCAACCCAACCCAAATTAGTCCAATCCAAAATGGCCCATCCCTCTTATGTCGGGCTAGCATGATAGCCCGAACAAATTTTACAAATACTCATGTATTGACACTCAATTTTACTTTTATTGTGTCATTGAACCAATTCTGTTACCAGAAGTTATAATTATTGTTCCATTGAAATTCCATTAACACACTGTTTTCAACATCCGTTCTTTTGTTCCATTGCAAACGTCGACGACAGAATCTCCACAGTCACACAGAGATCAGCAAATGAGATTTAAAGCAAATATTTACATTCTAAATGAGTCAAATTGGAAAGTGCCACTCAGTAAAACCTACAAATAAGGCAGCAAATATATTTCACAATAAGAGAATAAATGACAAAAGAAAGAAGCGTTAGCAATAACAGTTGTAGGACACTGCTGCACCTTTGAAAGTTCTTTTTCATTTTAATACGAAGTTTAGAAGTATGTAAAATGAAATTGTCGGCCCCATATAATTTTGATCTAAATTTAGTAACTTAGATAATAGCGAAATAAAAAATATGAATTTGTTATGGTTTGGCTCGTGGTTTAAATTTTACTTGGCATTATGGTTTTTGCCGTTTATTCTGTGAGAGTGATTTAATGGAAGTAATTTACCTTGTTCTTCTTTGTTATTTGACTAATATTCTTTTTCATCATTACCATGCCATTATTTCGGATTTGACGTTGGTTTTTGAGGGATTGAAAATTTACTTTGACTCATAACATTCACGTAGGAAATTCTTGGGTGGATTTCCTTGTTAAGACGAGTGGCATAATGATTTGCTAGTTATTCTGGAGGATCCTCCCACTGGATTGGTTCCATTACTTTAGAATGATTATATGAGGGTCATTTTTGAGAGGTTGTAGTCTTCTTATATTGTTCTGTTGAATAAAATAATAATAATAATAATAATAATAATAATAATATGAAGAAAAAAAAAGCATTACTTCATGTTGAACAAATAAAAAACAGTTAGACCGGCCTGCAAGAATAGGGCAAGACCAGCAAAATGTTAGCCCAAAATTAACATCCGAAGCGGGCCAACCTAAATGGGTGAGACGAGCCCATTTGGACAGGTATAAGTGCAGCATAGACGTCGGCATAAAACTGGGCATGTGACACTGCCTAAAGCTTTGATCCTGATGCCCTGTGAATTCATGTACTTTGGAGTTGTTGAGTTTAACAAAATCATTATGAAAGCCTCTTTTTAAAATATTTGAATATTCTTTTCATATTATTATAGATTCAGTCAAATTGATTGCATTGAACAGAATTTAATTATAATATTATCAATAATTCTGAGGACACGTGACAGATATTATTGATATCCGCTTTCTCTTCTTTTGTAAATAAAAAATGGTCAAAGAATTCAAAAGCTTTACGTATGCAAGTGATCGTTTGGCCAGGACCACGATCTTTCATTTGGCAACTATATTTCCCCCAACTTGTCAGGCTCTTCTTTGTCATTTTAAATATTTAAGAGAATGATAATGATATATTGTTCAATTATTCGAAATACTCTAATGAAAGTTAAAGATAACCAAGTATTAATTCAATGTAATAATACCCCCACAAATAAGGGAACAAAGACAATAAGTATTGGTACCAATAAATTGTTAGACAAGTAATAAGTAATTTAGTCCCAGGTAAGAAAAATGATACAAATTCAATTTCTAAAATGTAAACTTATTAAGAAAGGCAGTAACCGTCAATAATTTATCCTTGAAATTGTAAGAACAATGTCTCTCAATTTTTTATCCAAAAAGAAAACTAGTATTGGTTCTTGAATAATTTATGTTTTAGGAAGCACGGACACGTCATAAGACTGTCATGTCTCTGTGTCCAACACGCTGTGGACATCGATACTCGCGACACACGTGTCGCATGTGTCCAAAAGTGTCCAAATAAAAATTCATAATTAGTCGTGTTCAAGCGTATCCGAATGTTTTTTTGAGTTGTGTCTATATCGTGTCCAAGTAAAAAATATTTTAACGATATGGATACTAAGAAAATTAACAATTATTAACATGTGAAAATATCTTCAATGCTCCATGTATTTTGAAAAGAATTTGAAAATTATTAAAAATTAGTAATTTAATATCAATGAAAGAATTAGGATATGATTATAAATATTTAATTTTACACACAAACATGTATATATATGTTATGTCGTGTCCTGTAAGTTTTTAAAATTAATGTGTCGATGTATCACATGTCGTTTTGTGTCCCGTGTCTATGTCATTATCGAAGCTTGATAAATTACATTCTATAATTTTATGCACTTTCAAGCTATGTGTAAAAGGCTGTTTTTGTCATGTGACAGACAAAATAGGATCAGAGGCTTCGCTACATTGAATAATAATCCGCTCTAACTCTAACATGCTTTGTCCGTTGTTTAATGGTCACACCATCTTGGGACCCTTTTGAGTTTTCATAGAAGTAACATAAATTAAATTAAAATAAAAAGTTACATAATTGCTGTCAAAACTTACATTTGCTACTTAATTTGCTAAATATATATCATGATATAATTGGTATGCACGCGCCAATAGATAGATAGATAGATAGATAGAGAGTAAAGCTTCTTAGAACATATTTTTTACAAGTATATTTCTCCGGATGTAACAAATCATTATAATATACATATGATACAAAATTTACAATTGTATAAGTGACAATAATGAAATCACTATAAGGCATGGCGATTTCAGCACCATTTAAAAAAACTGTTATGTGCTGAAATCACTAAAGGGGGTTGCGATTTCAACACTGATAGGACCTATGGCGATTTTAACCCCCTTTTTTCTTTTTTATTTTTTTGAAAATTCTGAAATCATCATCTATGGTGATTTCAATTTTCTGACCCATATGTTTGTAAATTTCGTATCCAATTCATTTTTTGAGCAACAATTATATACTAACCCATAGAAAAGTTAATGCCTCCTCAATTTGTGATAATTTACTAATAAGTTAGTCCATGCTCAAAAGATATATATACCTCGTGATGCTTCCACTGTTCGAGGAATTCTACCATGACACCCTATGTCTTTAATATCATGACATGTTACCCTAACTTTTGCCACTCATAAATCATAATTACAATATTGCAACCACACTCATTCATTAAACCTTTTAAAAATTGTAAAAGAAGTCATTATTTTTTCCTTTTGCAAACACAAGTCCCTAGCTCTACCATCCACCTTTAAGACCTTCATCCTCCACCATCCACTCTCCACTTTAACACATGCCCTCGCTCCTACTAGTGAAGTGACCTTACCCACCCTCATCATTAAAGAGTTGAAAAAAAATAAGAATGGTAAGGAGATCTTAATTCTACTTTTACAAATGTATATAAACAAATATTAAAATCATAACGTATTGACCCGATTAGAGAGTTAGCCTATGTATACTAGATTCGGAACCTAGAAAATTAAGTCACCAATTAGGACAATGCTATTACTAATAATCCAAAACAATCAATAAGTCACTCATTGTTTGGTAGCCAAATTTAGTTAAGAAAAAAAATAGTGTACACTATTTTTTTTGTATCACCACATTAAATGCATATTTTTTTCTCTCATCTTGTTTTATTGTCTGTCACTCTCTCACTCCTCTTCTTTTTCTCTTATTCTTTTTTTTTCTCTCTTCTCCCCTCACTCTTCCTTCATATTTTTTTCTTCTTCATTTTTTCTTCTTTGCAAAACGTTATGAATCTCAAAGTTTTTATTTTTGTATTTGTTTGTGCAGTTTTTCAATTTTTCTTATTGTTAAAAAGTTTGTCTATGTGTGGAGAAAAATTAGTGCATTATTGTTCAAAAGTTTGTGCACATAATTAGCAATGTTTTCTTCTTCGTATTTGTTTTCGTTATATTTTTTTATTTTTGTTTGTTCAAAAGTTTGTGCATGTGTATAGAAAAGTTTATGCATTATTGTTCAAAACTTTGTGTACGTGAGTACCAAAATTTTCTTCTTCGTATTCATTTTCATTTCATTTTCATCTTATTATTTGTTTATGTTTGTTAAAAAAATTAAGTACGTCGGTTTAAAAGTTTGTGCATATGCTTTAAAATATTTGTGCATGGTACCGAGTGAGTTCACACTCTTAGAGTGTGAGTGGGGAGCAACAAAAATTACGACAGTTACTTTTCGCTATTTAATGCGTCGCAGATCTGATCTGATTTGATTCTGTATGTGAAAAATATTTTGTACATGTGTGTAGAAAAAGTTTGTGCACGTGCGTGCAAAAGTTTGTAAATTTGATGTGGTTGTGTATGTTATACGTATGTCATACGGTACGGTGACAGCAAAACTGGTGTACACCTAATATTAGACTGGTGTACACCTAATATTAGAGTTTAGTTAACTAATATTACATACATCTAATGAGAATATTGTGGTTGAAATTTAAGTTAGGTAACAAAATTATACTTCATCAGTCCACTTTTTATTGTCATTTAGATAAAACAAAAATATTAAGAAATCATTTAATAAGTACTGAGATAGAAAAGAATATAGAGTGTATAGATTAAATTAACCCTAATCAATTAGTACTATATGTCATTAGAACGATGAAAGATAATAGGAATATAATTAAAAAAGACATTTAATATTCTCTTAATCTAATCAAATAACAATACTACACAAAATTTTGAATAAAATATCACAACAAAAAGTGGAGGGGAATGGATGGAGTATTAAAGTCCTGAATTAGACTTTAATCTACCTTAAATGGACTAAATCACTCGTATGGGCTCTGACATAATGAATAAAACGCACCTTTTGCAAGAGGTAAGACTTGAACATGAGGTTGTTTAATTAGAAGCAAACAACTTTGTCGCTAAGTTATCAACATTATTATAATATAATGTTACAATAATTATATTTATTATATACTTAAATTGTTTTACTAACTAGTGACTCAAAAGTAGTTGAATTTAATATATCAAGTTAAATAAGCAAACATCATTACCCCTAAGCTATCAATATTATTATGTTATTTTGCTGCAACCACTATATATACTTGAATTGTATTACTAATGAGCTAAAAAAAATCAAATTTTTATGAAAAAAAGTATAAATAAATATTATAATATGTTTAAAATAACTCTAATAAAATGTCTTTAATAAAAATTTTATTTTGCTGATAAAAAATTAATAAATTAAGCTTATTAATAATATTAATATATTAATATTTAAATTAATCCTATTAATATTTCTTTAAAAAAATATTAACAATAAGCTTAATTTATTATTTTTTATCAACAAAATAAAATTTTTATTAATGATACTCTATTAAGGTTATTTTAAGTCTATTAAACATTTTATTGCGACCATTATATATATTTTAAAAATTAAGAGGGACGAAATTGACCGAAAAAATTAACAGGAACCAAATTGACTGAAATAAAAATAAAAATCAAGAGGGATTAAATTGGTTTTTTTTTTCCTAATATCTATTATGCACAATCTATGGAAGCTAGCATAAGCGGTCCAATAACATTATATTGTACCACACTGTACTATTTAGGTAGAATTTGATGAGTTCATGTAGGGTTGTCAAAATGTGCCCAACCCATTTACCCGGTTAAATGGACGGGCTTTACATGCAAAAAAATAGGCCCGTAAAAATTTGAAAAAAATTGACTCGGCCCATTTAAGCCCGGCCCGCTAGGCTCGCGGGCTAGCCCATGAGCCCGTGAAATATTCTTTTTTATTTATAAAAAAATTAATTTTTAAAAAGTTTCGTTTTAGACTCTAAATTTTATTTTAGAATTTAAGAGTTTACTTATAATTGAGCATATTTAACTATTTGTTATACTTAACTACTTAATTATATTTATATTGTTATACAGCTGAAGTGCTATGACATAGATATTGATAAATTTTGCATTATATTCCTTCAATGAGTGCCTACGCCCTACAAGTTGAATGTACTTTCAAACCTTGTTTATTATTGATAAATTTGCGAGAAAGAGTTACAATTGTGTTTTTGATCAATAACATAACAATACTCACATCAATGTTATATGTCATCATTTAATTAATGAAAGTTGTATTAATTTATTAATCGATTTCAAATAGCATTTGAAAGTATTTGATATCTTTCAAACAAGATAGTTGAAGGAACAAAAAAGATAATATAATATCGCAATCAACCATTTAAACTATTTCTTTCTAATTAATTAATAGATAGAAGATAAAAAATAGTTAAAAATGATCGCACAACTTTGTATTTAAATCATAAAAAATAGATCAAAATTTTAATTTTTTTAAAAACATAAATAGGTTAACGGGTTGGCCCGTTTAGCCCCGTAAATCGACCATAAACGAGCCGGATCCTAAAAATAGGCATAATTTTGGCCCGGCCCGTTTAGGCCCACGGTCTAAAGGGGCCAGCCTTAGCGGGCCGGACCGGCCGAATTGACACCCCTAAGTTCATGGATCCAAATTAGAAAACAGCAGCTAATCTTTCATAGGACCACAATTATGCCAAGAATTTATCAACAATAAATGCATAACAAAATTATAAGCTTATATAATCTAACAATTAACTACTAATGTGCACATGAAAAGAGGCTGTATGCTTGACTTGGAGTACCTCGCTAATGGCTGCGACTTCAATTATTGTCCTTAATTATTAGTTTATTACCAATATCAAATGGACAAAATAATTGTATTTAAAAAACATTTAAGGTCACAAGCCCAGAACCCCATTAATTTGTACAACTGTGAGCGTGAGGCTAAATATTCAGGTTAACAATTTAAAATGTCACCGCACATGTATATTCCCTCCCCTTTTTTTATGGGTTTTGTTGCAACAATATAAATGTTTTAAGAGTCTTCGTTGGGGATTCAAGAAATACTAAGTTTTAATTGAAAATATAAGATATTTATGTCTTTAACGTATTGAAAGTATTGAAAAACATAACATTTTATTTTAAATCCCTTTTTCTCCTTTTTTATTTGTCCACCTTTCTATTTTGATATTTTCACAAATATTTATTTATTTTTTAAATTTATACCACATTAATTATTCTATTTCTTGCTATACCTCTATTAAATAAGTACTTACATTTTCCCTTATGTTTATACACTACTAATAACTCCAATTATCTTCATTATCTTTATATTAAATAAGAGCAATTGAGTAAAATATTATCAATTTTTCTTACTTTCATGTTTTTCAATCATTCCTTAATATCCGTGCACAACACAAAGTGAACAACTAAAATCTATCTTTTAAACACCGGAGTCTGTTGCGTAATCCTCTTTTGAAAAAGAGAAACAAAATAATAATGATAGTTGATATATGTTACTCTTTCTGTTACTCAATGTTAATCATTTTCACTTTTCTAGGTTCATTCATAACTTCGATGTATTTAGACACAAATGTGTCTAAATACATTGATTTATGAATAAACGTAAAAAGGTAAAAAGACTAACACTAACGTACATAAAATCTAACAAGTATTATTTTAGGTTAGGCTATATGTCAGGCATTTAAATCAACTATTACTTTAAGTAATTAAAAATTTAGGAAACATGTCAAGTTTGATTTCTTATCGTGAATTCTAGGTAAAATACTCTAAAATACATATATTATTAACGGATAATTATAAGGTTAAAGTTGTCTTGAAATGTTCAATTAAGTGCGAGATCTAATATGGTGTTACGAGGAAATTTTAAATATTTGGCCATGTCAAACTCTAATATCACTTGTTAGATAAAAATGACGAGGGAAATATCAAAATTCAAAGAGATCTAAATCAACGAGCCAAGTGAAAAATTACAAAAACAGGCCAGACTACACTACATATTTGCCACAAATTCATTTGACATGGACCTCGTTATTAAACACTTTTGATACACAGCAACACATGATTAAATGTTTACATAAAATTCTTTTTACAACAACCGACCATAAAATTACATTAAAAAACAATATGCATATGGATTAATGGGATTTAACTCATCCAATAGACAGCGGTGAGGCACTAAGTAAACAGGCGGTACCATGTCCATCATTTAGGAAATGATATAACGGTCCAAATATATCCCACATTTAAGTACCTGTCTCGCCCCTGCATAATAGTTGCACATGAACATGTCAATGCACATTGGACCAACCTTCAGCAATGTATGTACCTACGAGAAATAATACACAGCCAACCATATGGCCTTGGGAATGATCCCAATCCCAATCTTTTACAATTGCTGTTAGGCTAACCTAAATATTGAGATTTAGAGAAGTATACAACAAGTAATATGTATGCTACTACAGTGCACTGCAGTTTACCAACACAATGAACCAATGGCCAAATGCAATTAATATTCCAAGTGTAAGAAATAAGGCTCTGCATGTCGTTGACAACAATAATAAAGTGAAGTAATATATCGTGTAAGCTCCTTTTCGAGGTGAGGCCCTAAGTGCAGAAAAGAAGGTTGAGCACCTTTTCAAGAAATCAATTTGATGAAGAAATGTATGGGGAATGGCTGGACAAGCGCTTTGAATTAAAGCCTGCAGGCTTCTCCACAGTGTGAAAATCGCTATCCAATTCCTTCTT
The DNA here is from genome assembly GCA_003254905.1 of Nissolia schottii. Taxonomy (NCBI): domain Eukaryota; kingdom Viridiplantae; phylum Streptophyta; class Magnoliopsida; order Fabales; family Fabaceae; genus Nissolia; species Nissolia schottii. Next base: position 140,575 of record QANU01043014.1, read on the forward strand.
CTTCACCTTTTCTTTTTTTCTTTTTTGCTACAAAATCCCCTGACTCAACTTGTTAATTTTTCATTATTTATTTCTCTTTTAAATTCCTCTTTCTGACAATCTCCACATGCTCAGAGAGGTCCATGGCACAGACCCACCCACGTTGTTCTGTCTACATGGAATTGCTTGGAAATGACCCTAGCAGATCTGGGTCATCTGACCCACACATTCAGACTTGTCTAGTTAGCATAGAGACATTCGGAACATGAACATGTTTAGAGGAGAAGAGGATAAAAACATAAATGTAAAATTGTTTATTTCTTTCCATAACTTATAAGCTGATTTATGTATCTCTAAAAAGGAGGAATTCGAGAAACAATTTCTAAACTACTTTTGCATAAGAGACACGCAAGACATTTTTCTACTGTCTTTGTCATTTCTATTGCATAATATGAACCAAATGCTACTTGTACATCTCAAAGAAATGGTATTTGTAAATGGATTTTTAAGACTAAATATAAAATCTCTTGAGACTCAGAATTTGACACTCAATTCCACCCATGTTATCCCCCCTCTCTCTTACGTAATGTAATTAAGAGATTGTAACTAGGACTTCTTAGAAGCCTTATATTTTCAACACTTGCCTTCATATATAATAATAATATATCACTGCACACTTTATTAGCCTCTATAATAGCTGCCTCTGGCAGAGAGAACAAAAGATAAAGAGTATTCCTTTGCTCTGTGGTTACCCAGAAGAAGAAGAAGAAAAGAAAGACATTTCTTCTTGGGTCTATAAAATTTTCTCTGTAGTTTTGTGCATGCACTAGCATTATTATCACTTTGGGCTTGCTTCGTTTCCACTTCTTTTTGTTCCTTCTGCTTTTTGCAGGGAGGAGATTATTCTCTCAGCTGTTGTGTGAAAACCCAACATCTAATTTAATGTAATAATAGCAGTTTTTGTATCTCTCTTTCTTATCTCCTTTGTTCTATTCATGTGTCATGGACATTCTATTCTGTTCACCACACGCATATATACCACGCTACAACACACTACATATATATGAAACTAACTTGCATGACCAAGTCAATGCACCACTATTATCTTCTTTAAATGCTTTCAATTCTGAAGGCCAATTTCTCCTTCTGAATCACCCTCTCATTTAAAATTCTCTTTACCTTCATAGAAGTCTCGATTCTTCAGCATTCTTTGTGGGAGAGAAATAGGGACATGGTAGTTACATAACTTAGGCATTGAATTAGGGAAAGAAATGTCTAGAAAGGGTGAAAATCCAGATTTGCAGAAGCAGATGGGGTGCATCAGTGGATTTTTTCAGCTGTTTGGCCACCGCCAATGGTTCCTCACAGGTATTCTGCAGTGCTTTCTTTTCCTTTTTCCCCTGTCTCTGTTATACATGCATTTTGATTTTTGAAGTTGATTTTGATAGTCCCACTGTTGATTTGATATATTTTTAAATGAGTTCTGTTTATATAATTTTAGACCATCATGATTAATCCTGATATTTCTCCTTCAACATGTATGTAATTACAGTCACTTAATTCTTTCTTCATCTTCTCCTTCTCCTTCTCCTTCTCCTCCTTGTTCTTCTTCTCCTTCTTCTTCATCTTAAAGTTTAGTATTATTATTATTATTATTATTTTGGGTAGGATGAGAGGTGTGAAACAAGAGAAATTCATTTGATTATTATTATTCTATGGAAGAAACCAATCCATGTTCTACCTAAGATGTATCTCATTGATTACTTTCTTTTACTAAGAAGGATGATCAATGATATACATCTTATGTGAAGCATGATTGATTTTCTTCATGCTACTAAGAACAATTACTTCTTAGTAGGGAGTAGTTTGAAATATCTAATGGTCAATGATCTACATCTTATGTGGAGCATGGATAAATTTTCTCCATGGAGGATAAGAGAATTTCTCCATATGCCATTCTCTTATTATATGAGACCCTGAAATTATCAAGATATGAAAAATTTTAATAGGTCTTATTATCTTTCGCATGTTTGAATTTCTTCCTTTTTTTTTTTTTTTTAAAAGTTAAAATGATACCTTGTAGTCTTCAACGATGTTGGAGATATTAATATTTGCCTTTTTCAGTTTGTACCACTACCATATTATTCGCCCAGAATCATTTCATTTTCCTCATTTAGTACAAGTTGGGCACTTGAAGCTGCTGTAAAATCTGGAAGAATTTATACATTCCTAAGCAGCACATGGTGATGCAAATAGTAGTAGTAACAACAACAACAACAATAACAATAATAATAATTTTTATCACATATCAGACTTAGGATTTTCCACAATTATTTTAAATATTATATGCCATATACATCCTTATTTTTCATAAAAATGTTCCTGCATTTATACTCAAGTATTCCTTGACAGTTATATTATGGATTTCTGTGCTTTTCTATGCACCTTAAACATGTGTAACATGCTGACACATTTTTCAGAAAGAATTCGAAAAGAATGATCAGCCAGTTGAGATTAAAGTTATAATAAGATATTTCAAATTACTTCCTACTAAGAACGATTACTTCTTAATAAAATTTCCTTTCCTTTCTCAGGTGAAACCAGTAATGAGGTCAAAGAGCAGAATAGTAATAATACAATGCAAAAGGCAAAGGTAAGATAAGTAGATACCAGTAATTTGAATCACTAAGAAATTTTGCAGAATCAGTTAAGTATTTGGGTATGACTGCAGGCAAAGAATGTGAAGGTTGCAAGAGAGAATCAACAATTTTCCACTGAATCATCATCAGGAACTTCTATGTCTTCATCATCTTGTTCATCTAGCATGTCATCCCTCGAGTTCAACAGAACAATTCAGATAGTAGAAGCACCACCATCAATCAGTCAAATCAAAATCATAGAAAACTCCAATTCAGGTGCAGCACTGAAGCAACTTGACACCCCAGGCCATCAATCCTTGAATTTCCATGACATTGTCAAAGACTCAATGCAGAGAGAAGCACAAGGACTCACGGTGAAAACTTCGGCTAAAGAGGAAAAGAAGGGACGTATCTTGAGATGCATAGACTCTCCACGGCCCCAGAAAGCACTGTGGGATTCACCTCGATACTCTTATGATGGGAGGGACGTACAACAAATATTCAGATTCACTGCAAAGCACAAGGAGAACCCAAGGCTTTCCTTGGACAGCAGAGTGGGATCCTTAAAGGGTTTCAATGAAACAACAAAATCATGCAACCTTTTGAAGTATGCACAGAAAGGGTGTTGGAGTACCAGCACAATGCTTAGGCAGCAGCAAGAACCAGAAACCTCTAGAAGACCATCCAGTGTTGTAGCAAAGTTAATGGGACTGGAAGCCTTCCCAGACTGGACACAAACTTGTGATACTCCACCACCATCGGTGTCTAGCCACAGCGCCAAAAGAGATGAGACCTTCGCGAAATCTAGCCAGGATTCTCAATTACAAGTTTCCAAGGGAAGTGAATCTTCAATAAAAACCTCGAGCCCCTCCCTCTCTGTATATGGGGAGATCGAGAGAAGGATGGCAGATCTTCAGTTCAAAAACTCTGGAAAGGATTTGAGAGCCCTTAAACAGATTCTGGAAGCAATGCAGCAATGTAAAGATTCATTAGATACTACTACAAGAGATCAGGCTTACAGAAGTCTCAGCGAAATTCAACAGAAGGACTCAACATCTGTCACTAAAGAGATGTCAAATTCAACCCGGCTTAGCAAATTGCCGATTGTCATCATGAAACCAGCACATGTCAGAAGAAAAACCAATAACCCCACAAATGGAAGATTGGTCGAGAAGCTTGACGGTACAAGAGGTACCAGTCCACCAATCAAACATCAGAAGGCTCCTTTCAGGCAACCCTTCCATTCAGTGGATAAGAGTAATAAGATAAGAACTTCAAAATCAATGCAATCCTCAAAAGTTACTCAGGTAATCACCAATGGAGAAAACACAACTAACTCCAGCCGCATAGCAGAGAGCAGAAGCCCAAGAGTACAAAAGAAGTTTGGTTCGGAGAGGCATTCGCCAACTCGCCCATTATCAGATTCCAGCAGTAACAGAAGACAACCCAACCAATTATTGGAATCGTCCTCCCCAAGTACTACACCCAGACAAAGAATCTCGACTTTGCAGCAAAGAAATGAATGTTTCAGAAGGTTCAGCTGTCAACAGAGGGATTTTAAGCATGAAGTTGATGTTATTTCCTCAGATTTTGAAGGCAACAGAAGCATGGATTCTCATAGTGACATTGAAGCCTTTCAAGTTGATCATTATGAAAAGAACAACTCCATCCAGCTGAATGGCCTGAATCAAGATGTAAGTATTTCATCCTCCCACAATAGAATTATTGCATCTAGATCACCTGATTTAACATTCTTTAGTTGATCAGAATGCAGAGAAAGAGCTAAGCAAGGAAAGCTTTATGGCTGAGACTATAGTTACCGCAGAACAACCAAGTCCTGTGTCTGTTCTTGATGCTGCATTCTATAACGAAGAACCACCTTCTCCAGTTAAAACGAAATCACACATCTCAAAAGATTTAGGTACACTCCACGCTTCATTTCTAAACAACATAAATTGAATCTCAAATCAGTCTAAATTCTAAAATCGTCTGTCATATGGATCACTTCCCCAAATACACTTTTTCTGCCATTCACAAAAATTATCTGGGAAGAGTTTGGCTTACATATATACATACATACATATATATATATATATATATATATATATATATATATATATGTATTGCTGCAGATGAAGCTCTAAACGCTTATGATAGCAGTGAGGATATATCAGATCTTCCATCAAACACCACAAAGACAAACTTCAGAAATGAAACCAGTGATAATGACTTTCAAACTCAGAATTTCGTTCAAACACTTCAACAAGTTGACTACAATGACGAGAAATTCAAGAGTTTCAGAGAAAGTAAAGATCCTGACCGTAAATACATATCAGAAATACTGGTAGCATCAGGGCTGCTCAGTAGTCCCAACCCAAGCCATGTAGTACATTCACCAGGTCACCCGATTAGTCCAAAGCTGTTCCTTGCACTAGAACAAATCAAGATAAACAAGATGCAATTCAGTATCGAGAACAATGCTCAGAAGATTTTCAGGAAGAACAATCCTGAGAAAATGCGAAGAAAACTCATATTTGATGTTGTTAATGACATTCTACTTCAGAAACTGACATTGGAGAGTTCTTCTACTGTGTGGTGCCTGCCAAATCAGCCAAATGGACAGCAACTCTTGGATGAGCTTTGCAGAGAAATCGAAAAGATACAATCCAAGAGTAGCAATGTCGACCTGGCTAATGACGATGAGAATTTGACAAGTCTCTTGTGGGGAGATTTGATGCATCAGGTCGCAATTTGGACAGAGTGCAACAGAGAGATACCAAATGTTGTGTTGGATATTGAACGGTTGATCTTTAAAGATTTGATAACTGAGGTTGTGAGAGGTGAAGTAGCTAACCATCCTGGTAGGCATTGCAGGCAACTGCTGACTCCCAAGTAGGAGTTCCAGCTAAGCAGTTTCAGAAGTGATATTCAGCCTTAATGTGTCAACTTTCTTTTCTGTCTATAGTTTTAACTAATAATTAGAAAGAGTAATGGGTTTCTTAATAGAAAGTTTAACTTTAACCTTTATCTTGTAAATGAAACCTTCATCTTTCTTGCATATATATAAATGTTGATGAGATAAATGTATGAATGCGGATAACTGTATATATCAGGGACATGATCTATTTAAGTTCAATCACAGATGTCTTAAAAATTATTCACATCCGCTTCTCTATAACTCAACAGCTATAATAATATCATTGTGTGGCATTTGAAAATAGTTAATACATCCACTGCTGAGTGTCTGCAGTCAAGATTACGAAATTATCTCAACTCCAAACACCCAGTAAGATCATAAATAAAAAGGTACACATTCTGCATATATATTAAAGTATCATGCATACTATTGCATAGTATGGTGCTGGCTCCTTTCCCGCATCTCCCTCTCTTTATGGACGGGTTTCGCATTGGTGAAGTTCAATTCGAACCTAACTGATTATAAACAAATTTTCTCCCTTAAATCAAACCAACCCCAAGAAAGGCTCACTCACAATCATGACTAATTCAAACCATTATCTTGAAGGTGTAAGAAACACAAGAAGTGGCGTTAAAGTTGAGTCTGAGCCAAATTTTCAGCAAACTGAAAATAATGAAGCCTACAGCCAAGCAAATAGACATTTGTAATTTTGTAGCAGTAATAGTTCATGGTGATAAAAACAAAGATTCATGTTTCCTCAAAACTGAGTTAATAAGAGTTTTTTAAAAAGTTAGGTGTAGTGCTGTAACTGAATCAATCGTAGTAGCATCAACCTTTTTTGCAACTCTCTAAGTCTTATCTCAGCACCATACTTCTTGAAGCTCCAACAAAAAGAAGAAAAACTTACTCCTTATGTCTAGTGTCCCAAACTCCTCTCAAACACAAACCTTCAAAAGATTCTAATTTAGACACTTCATGCATAACTATCTCAGGGCTTCCCTTCAAGATGATTCCCCAATTATTCTGATGTGCTATAATTTGTCATCAACTGAATTCCACCAAGTGAACAAAAGTAAAATGATTTGAATAATGAATGTACTAAAGGTAGACAAAGAACATATTGTAAAAGCACAATGGCAAGGGGGGGTGTTTTATAACACATTTAGTACCACCTTTTTCCTTGTAGTTTCAACAAATATGCTATATTTGACATAAGATCATAGAGAGTGTCAAGTGCCAACAAACTTAAAAAGAAGGGTTAATACCCTATTTGGTCTGTGGACTTTACATTGTTGCCCTAGTTAGTCCATCAACTAAAAGAAGTGACAGGTTAGTCCTTGGTTGCGCTAAGTAGTCCTTGAACATTCATAATATTATCTTAAGTAGTCCTTAAACAATCTAACTATTTCCTCTTGGGACATGGGTTAAGGACTAACGAATCCAACATTTGTAAAGTTTGTGGACTAACGTGTCACTTTTTTAAGTTGAAAGACCAATTAGGGCACAAGTGTAAAATCTAGGGACTAAATAGGATATTAACCCAAAAAAGAATCACCAATTAATCTACCGGGCAACTACAAGCACATACCTGAAGGATTGCTAAAATGGAAAAAGCTAGATTTCACTATCACAGTACATGCTAGTTGCTATCCTGACAGTCCCCCCTAAATAAGTATCCAAATTTTATTAAAAGCAACATGATTTACAACTAAATTAACTCATCTGGTTCTGGGTTTACCAAAGTTTCCCTCAGGATTTTCTCGGCCCTCCTTTCCCTAATCATCCTTCTCATCTTCCATGGCAAACCATGGAAGAGACTTTTTTATGCTCCTCTTTCTGTGGCCCCAAACTTGTAAGGACCTAATTCCAATCCCAATCTTGAAATGCACAGTAGGCTTGTTATTCAAAAGAAGCTCTCTCTCTGCCCTTCCCTTAAATCACAATGTGCGCTTTTTATTGCTTCAATTGGCGGAGCAAATGTCTACACTACTGAAATAGGTTTATCTTCGACAAAATTCTTCACAACCAGGGTTTGCTGAAGCTGCATCATTGAACATATTAACTAGAGGAACAACAGAAGCAACTTCCTTACCATGCACTGTTTCGCGTTCAAAGTTGACAGAATGAGCTACTGTCCCTCTCCCATTCCATGCAGGCGACCAAGCAGGAATTTGCACCCCACATGACCGTGAGGCTCTTCTCCTATTTTTGAAGAGCAAGGTTACTTTCATAGAATGTGTTTGGGAGTTTTTAAATGAGAAGGCATGAAAGAGCTGGAGATTGACAATGAGTTAATAAATTTTTAATTATTAATAAATTGTAAATTTTTATTTTGTATTTTATTAAAAAAAAAATTTAGTTTGACTCATCAATAGATTTCTTTTTGTTTAGTCTTTGATATTAAGTTAAATCGTTAAAATATGACATATTATGCAGAAGTTAGGTGAGTCCATTATAATTTTGTCAAATATAGTCAAATCAAGTTTTAACTGTGGCTTAACCAATCAAACATGATACAATCGAACTTAAATCATGGTCAAATCGGTCCATGTTTCAAATTGGTTTGACCATGTTTGATAACGGTTAAAACTTGGTTTAAACCAAATTACAGTAGAGTTTATCTAACTTTTGCCCCACGCGTTATCTTTTAACCGTGCAACTTAACGTTAGGAACTAAAACAAAAAAAAATTATCGAAGACTCAAATAAAAAAATTTGAATTGGATACAAAATCAAAATTTACAATTTATTATATATATAAATTAATAACTAATAATGTTCAGCAAATATGTATTAAATATGCTATATGAACATATAAGTATTTCTTAATGAAGTACCTCATCGCCTTAGCTCACCCCAATTAGAGGGTTTGAGAAGGACCAACATCATCTTTGGTGAGACAATTTTACGAGCTATTTGGAAACCTTTTTTATGATAGAATTGGATTTCAGTGTGAATTGAATTGAATTCTCATGTTTATAATAAATAAGTAAATTGAAAGAATTAAATTTAATTCCATTGTTTGGAATGTCTATAAAATGAATTTAATTACTTATTTAGACTATTTTATCATTCATTAATAAAACATCATATTTTAATAATAAACTTAATTATTCATTAGGCAAACATAACACAATCAAAATCAAACAAAGCATTCCATGAAATAAGTTTATCAAGAACGTTTTTTCCGCATGAAATTTTTTCTCTCAATATATCGCATGCAAGCTAAATAACCTGCATAGGCAACTATGGCTACAATCGCATTTCTTTTAAATTGTCTCATATTACCCACAACAAAAGCATTAAGCATATATCTTCCAAATGTAATTCTAACAAAGTTGTGTTGTGAAATGACGGCTAAGTAGCTAACAAGGTGCTCACAAACAAGACTTTTGAAGCACATGAAGTTAATAGTTTCAACCATCAAACTTCAAAAACATATGAAGCAAAATCATATATGTCAATGCAAGCAATGGCAACGAATTAATTAACAAATAAACCACAAAATCTAAGTGGTAGCAAACATGCTTCTTATGTCATATATAGCAACAAATTAATTAATCATATCAACATCGTATACGCGCGTGTGTGTATATATAAATATATATATATATATATATATATATATATATATATATATATATTCATATACAACATCAAATTAATTAATCATATAGCAATGCCACTACCAGCACCGTTCCAAAGCCACTAAAGCTTCCCACCCAGGGAATTTTACTTTCTTCTTCAAAATCCTTCATCAAGCAGGAGTGGAGGATCAAGGGGGTGTTGACATGGAGCCTTTTGTGAAACGGGACGTAGGTCTTTCGTGTTCACTCGATCTTTGGTCCCAAAAGGATCTGTCGATAGGAAAGAGAGCGACCACATTTGGGCGGAGTTCCTCTACGTTCAACTCATTCCATTTGGCTTCCTTGGTCGCAGAGGTTCGAGAAGCATCGTGCTTCATGCTCTGAACCTTGTCGCCAAGAAATTTGGTTTCTCTCAACTCATACACTCCCTTCCTTTTACTGATTACAAGAGGGTATTTTGTCGCGTGGAGTCCAATTCTAGCGATCAATTGACGGCAGCCCTTCGGGGCAACGGATCTAGGAAAAATCACTTCCATTGCTATCGCTTTGATCACAACTCCTTTCTGTCTGAGCCTTTCTAAGCTTGGTGGCTCAACTTCTATTCTCAACACGCATTTTCTTTGAGCGAGTGTCTGAACTCTATGCGACATTCTTTTGTGCAGACACAACCGGCTGGCTCAAAGTTGAAAGGTATGCATATTCATGAGATTCAAGCTTTCAAAAAATTCTTTAAGGTCAAGTATATTCCTAGAGCCTTAGAGGCGAATCTCATAAACGCAGAGGAAACTTGTAGGAAAAAATTTGAGGCCCATCAGGGTCGCTGCTTAACATCTTTTGAAAAGGCTAAGGCCAAAAACCCATTTTCGAACTTCCATTCCTACATGTGACCCTTCAAGTTTCCTCCTTTCCTAAGCATGTCTTTTGGGTTGGCTGATCCTTTTCCAGATCCTCCTCAAGGGGCTCTAGGATTGCCCTTTGACCTTCACGAATTCAAACACGGGCGAAACGTGGTGATCTTCTTCGACCATTATTGCGACCCTTCATTTGGATACGTCGACCCCTTCGACTATCCTGCCAGGGTAGTGCGTGACGCACCTCATGGTAATTGTTTTTTCATCTTTATACTCCTATTTATTTCGTTCTTCACTAAAGTTTTTTGCTTTAGTGAGTGAAGGGTTCGTTGACCCTCCTAAGGTCCAATCCACCAAGCGTCGCGAAAATGTATGGCCAAGCGACAAGGAAGAGGAAGAGAAGGGTACTCAATTGAAGAAGAGGAACCGTGTTAGCGCTGCGGTGACCCTGAAGTCGACAAAGGCCAAGAATTCTCCCGTGGCCGCTTCTCCAAAAAAGCTGTCACCTCCCAAGGTATATTTTGGTCGCTTAGGCATTACTTTTTTTGATACCTTTGGTTTTTATGTTACTAACATATCCTTTCCTTTTCAGTCTCTCAAAGGTCAACCATCCACTACTCCTGCTAAGTCGGCCTCATTAGTAGTTGGTGTGTCGAAGGTATGTAAATTTTGATCCTTTCCTTCAACTTCCTTTATTCTTTTGGCTGACGTCTTTGTATTATCTTCTTTCAGCGACGCGTTCTAAGGTTCTTGAAGATGATGAGTCTTCGGAGTCGCGTCACGCTCTTCCTGTTATGGGCACAATCGAAGTAGCATCATATATCGCAGAAGACTCAAGCGATGATGTGCCTCTTTCCAAGAGGCTCAAATTGGATCAAGCCACTCATGCTGCTTCTCTCGTGTCGCCTTCTGTAATAGCGCAACTGGCTTCTCTTGTTGCGTCGCTATCGGCCACGGCCTAGTTGTCGACTCCCCCAACTTCTCCAATAGCTCCGCCATCACCTCATATTTGGTAGTCCTCACCGCCACAACCAACTTCACCTCCACCGTCATCATCCCCTTGTTGCTCCCGACTCTACCAATCCAAATGCCACTAGCCGAGAAAACAATCTCAACGATCTTTTCAATTTCGACTTCCTTGAGGAATAGGAACAACTTAAAGCTAGGGCTGGTGGCCCTCCTAAAGCAACCCTTGACCACCTTTGGGTCGAGGATATTGGCGTCTCTTTGCCAATTTTTGAAGATCCCCAACCTCATTCTCTAGAAGATCCATCCTCTCTCCCTGTTGCCAATCTCCAACCATTGAAGGGAGTCCTTGATCATCCCATCGAGGACCTCATGACAAAAGGCCCTTTGCAAAGCCAACTTCAGGAGCTTCTTTGTCGCCTCAGCACGCCTCACGTGGTTGCGATGGAGCAGTTTACTGAATCTCTTGCTTTTGTTGTGAATTATGTCTCAAACATGGGCGCTGCTTTCCAGCGATGGGCCACTCAGGAACAGGAAGCAGAAGAAGCCAAGAAGACTATCTCTGTAACACCCTAGCTAACTGCATACCCTCGAGTAGTACGCAATGCTCACTAGGTTGTTAATCATTTGGTGGGATTACTTGTAGTCCCTTATTATCTTTTGAAAATACAAGAGTAAGGAAAATATGGACCATTTTAAAACTTTTCTATTTGTTATTTTATTTGCAAAGTATGAGCCACGCGTGAATCAAACGTATAATACAAACGATAGAGCAGAAGCTTAAAAGCGTTAATCATTACTAGCATAAATAACTACATAACAAGTATCTGGTCCATCACATATTACAACCCACAGAGTATAATAATAGTTTACATACATAAGCTAAATACATCAAGATACATATCAAAATATAGCAGAATGTAGCAAAATGTCCATCTACTGCCGAGCTAGACTGGCTCATCCTCGGTCCTCTACTGCTGCACGTGCGGCTCCTCATAGGGCTCCTCGTAGCCCTCATGCTCTTCGCCTGCTCCTGGGAAGCATAAGCGAGTGGGGG
>QANU01043014.1:158315-194572 GCA_003254905.1 Nissolia schottii
AAAAAAAAAAGTAAGAGTAGCGTATGATATATGATCCTTAATGTCAAATATGAATATTAATAAAATAATTTTATATTATTTCATTGAAATAAAAATAAATTATTAATATTATGTTAATTTATATTTTTATAATTGTTAAATAAGGATTAAATTATATTAATAAATATTGTTATAAATATATATATATATATATATATATATAAAAGTTATTAATCTCAAGAATTTATAGAAATGAAAATTTTTTAATGATGATAAATATGAGTAATTAAAATTATCCAAATTTTAAAAATATTGACACTAATTAATAAAAATATTCAAAAAATTATAAAATATTTATAAGACGGGTAGTTTAGTGAATTTACATATAAATTTTAATTAATAATGTATATTGGATGGAAGTGTGTATTTTGAAATTAGAGAAAAATGGTTATATATAATAAAAACATCTCTTGACTATAAATTTTAGATTCTAAAGTATAAATGAAAGAGTGCACAATTTTTATTACCATATTATATTATATAATAGTAGAAATATGTGTTCTTAGTAGCATAAGTACCTTTATGCTAAAGTGACATGGACAAGACAGTGCAAGTTGTCCCATGCGTGATGCTTGAGCAAGGGTCTCCTTTTGTTTTTTTGGCATCTTTTGCAAAAAATATTCTTAGTAATTTGCATTTTTTTTGATAACTTTGCCTCGGTGGCAAGCAACTATTGGAATTTGAATCCAAAGCAAAGTGACCCTTGGCATCAACATTTAACAGGATTTGGTAGTAGAGAAATTGTTCAGTTTGCAGAAAAGAGTGCAGCAGAGCAAGTAGAGATGGCAATCCGCCAAGGTGAGGTCGAGTAGTATCCATCATCCGACATTCTATGCTAGCTGTTGCATTCAAATACCCATCATTGAGCATAGAAAGTCTGACGATGGGTATTACCCAGCCCCTCAACATAAAAAAAATGAAAGAGAAGTAAGGATGGGGGATTACCTTGCTAAAGGTTTCTACTAGGTTTGAATAAACCATGCGGCTAATCATCAACCACCATCGAATATGAAATTGTAGTGACAAATTCCTTCATCCAGTTCATCCACTGGCGACTAAAGTCCAACTTTTCCATCATGAACCAATCCAACTTAAGAGCAAGCTCATAATCCCCTTTTGCTTTTGAGAAAATGCATGCATGCATGAGTCACCATCACATTGTCATTGATCACTCTCCTATTCACAAAATCTCTATGCTTGACACTTACCAATCTATTCATAACCTGTTGAAGGCGTGTACCAAATTAGGGTAAAGTAGGTCAGACCGTCCAACAGGACCTATGGCATAACCTTTTGTCATGACTTGAAAATTGTGACCAACACGTAAGGGATTAGTTTTATTACGGAAGCTTCTGATAACGCTTTTTTTTCTTCTTCGTAAAAACATACATTTTAAACTTTAATTAAAACAACTAAACTTTTATTTTTTGAATAAACATGTACTCTTACAATTATTACTTTGAAAATATAAACATAGCTATACATGTAAAATATGCGACATGGTCTGAAGATCCTGTTTATATACAATTAGAGTACTCTAAACACTAACTCGATTATAAATCTAACAAAATCCTACAAATAGCTTCACATCAAGGTGACTGCGGACTCAAGAGTCCTGACGTCGTTGCAATCAATCATGATCTCCGTGCACTGCTACTTCTACATCCTAGCCCACAACTAGAGGGAAGGCTAAGGGGTGAGAATTCTAGGGAGACCCTTAGCAAGCGAGCGATCACCCACAACACCCACAGGATGTTTCAAAACATGAACATACATAATGCAATACAAAATAGTAATACTTATCATACAAAAATAACATAATACTAATAATAAGCTTTCATAAAAATATTTGAAATAAATAGCAATTGGGGATGTATCTAGATAGAAAAATTTTGAGCAATACGGTCTAGCTGTAATGCTGATGCAGTTTGTAAGGCGTCATGGTCATTGCCCTAATCTATATGATTCATGACTTCGGGCGTCATGGGCATGTCATATGCCTGGGCTTCACGATCTTGTCCTACTAATTATATGTCTTAATCCTATTCTAAATGACAAACGTAAAAGGTATACCAGGATCAATGTAGACTGTCACTGACTTATAGTTCTATCATAGATTTCATTTCCATGAAAATAATTTAAATATAAAAGCATGGTCATGATAACTAATAACTGATAACTAAAATAACTGATAACTGAAAAAACTTATAACTGAAATAACCGACATGATCATGGCATTTGAAACCCACAAACATACACATACAACATGATTGTCTTTATTCAATAAAACAATTGTCCCATGGCTTTTCTAAAAGGTTTTCATGATTTCTAAAATCTTTTTATAAACAATTTCATAAACAGTTTCATAAAAAATTTCATAGATGATTTTTCACACAATTTCGTAAACATGTTCGCATCGTTCGTAAGTAGAATTTTCATAAATAAAAATATGTTTTCATAAAAGATCCTAATAAAACATCATTGTAAAGATATTCATAAATCAAGTTTTTATAAAAGCATTTTTGTAAATATTTTTGTAAGGAAAATCCATTAAACTAAAAATATGCTTGATAAAATATGAACATAATTATAATGGCTCAAATAAGTCATGAACAACAACCTACTTACCTGCATTGTTGTGAGAACGGTGTCACAACTTGTGGGGACCTACGAAACTCCAAACAGCGTTCCCAAATTGACACGGAGACAGTACAAGAAACACTAGAATTACTAACACATGAAATGACATAACTAAAAGCAAAACAGTGCAACTAGGCACTGCACGACAATATTACAACGCCTTAATAGCGCTATAACGTCAACGCCGCAAGAATCTAAGGTGCCCCCAGCGCCATAGCGTACCTGCTGCGCTATAACGCTAGCTAGTGTAGCGCCATGGTGCTCCTGTGACTCCATTAAGTTGGCATCGCCACTAGTAGCCCTAAACTACTAAGAAAAACATAAAGGAGAAGGACTAAAGGACTTACCACTCCTGAAGAATACTCAATTGATCGCCTTTGAGCTCTTATTCTCCCCAAAGATGAAACTTAAACTTCGCAAAGGCCCACACATGGAGAGATCCTCACTTGCACTTATGGAAAAATAATAAAAATTATTATTTTCCAATGCGTGATAAGACTCTACTTATAGGGAAAGTCTAGCTAGACACTAGCGATGCGAGACTTTTCAATGTCGGTCATAGTGTCATTGCATTGAACTAGCGTAGTTGCGTTGGCACCTAGCGCCATTGTGTTACCAGAGCGCAATTGCGCTAGTGTTGGCATAGCTTGGCACCATGGCACCTTCTTGGAGTCATTGCGCTACGGCTAGTGCCCAAAAGTCAATCATTTTGACTATGAGGGCCTCTGCGGGTTACTTTAGGTACTATATCCTACACTTTAAGATCACTGAGCCTACGAGTCATCACACATTGTTAGTATAATAATCGTCTTCTAGCCTAATACACGTCTACAACTAGGGGTGGAAATTGGTTGAGTCAGGCTAAGTTTTGGCTTAAATAGGCTTGACATGCTTCTAAGTTATTTGACTCGAGTCTGGGCCTATTACTTGTCATAGTTTTTTTTAAGGTTTGGCCTGACCTTTTTAAAAACCTAACCTGGCCCAAAAATCTATTTACAAACCTACTTGAAACAAAGAAAAATAAAAAAGATTAGATGTTGTTTGTTATTGAAAGTCATTAATAGAAAAATACAAGAAAAAACATTTTTTCTGGACATTTAAATTTAACACAACCAAAATAAACATGAAAGAATATGAATTATACTAATAACTAATAAAGAATACTAGTCTACAAACATTGAAGTAATATAATAAGAGAAGACAACTTAATATGTATTATACAACAGACCAAAAAATGAAGTGCTAGCAGGCGCTTAGGTATGAGACAAAGATAAAGAGATGAAGAGTAAAAAAAAGACGGCATGACTCTATTTTTAAAGGAGTGAGAGAGACAAGAATTGTTTTTTAAATATAATTAGACTATATTATAAGAAAATGATATAATTTTTTTTATATTCATAATAAATATGAAAAAAAATATTTTTATAAATAGACCGACCTGTTAATTCTAATAAACTTTTTTTTATTGCTTATAACCTAACTTATTTAACTAAAAATATTTTTTTTTAAAAAAACTTTGGTCTAATTTATTTAAATCCAAGTAAGCTAGGTTGTAATGCAGCCGAGCCAACACAGGGTTTGACTTACTTCCCCCTCTATCCACAGCAACCGAAGCATATGCCCGTGAGCGCCATTATTTAGTTTCGGACGGCATGGGCCACCATCCATCAATATAGGGTGGGTCCCAAATGCCAGCTCCGTCGTTCATTGACCATCAATTGAAATTGAAACCTAGAAGGAAAAAAAAAAAGGAAAAAAGAAAAAAACTATTATTTTATTTTCTTTTTGAAAACAAATTGGCTCCTTTATATATCTACTTCCTTCATAAATTCATAATCGCTTGTTTTCTACAGTGCCTCGCCTTTTCGTTCTCACCGACGCTGTTGCCATCTGCTATTGAGTGCTCTCTGGAGGATCAAGGTACGGAAAGCGTGGATCTCACTGGTTTCTCGTTCTCCATTTCGATCCACGCAATAAACAACCCAATTCGTTTTGTGATCTTTTTTTTTTTTTTGGTCTGTGTTTCATGTGTTGTTTTCTAATCTACGATGGTAAAAGTTTCTAGTTAGCTGATGATTTGTTATTTTTGTTTTTTTCAATTTGGGTACATTTCAGTTTCTGTCAGGGTTCTTTCTTGGATGCATGTTAGATCTTCAATTTCACATTAAAACATTAGTCGGATCTAGCCTTCTTTTTCTCAAAAAAAAAAAAAAACAACATTGTTTATAACCAGTGGGTTGCAACCACTTCGTGCCTGCAAATCTGAATTATTTATGGGTAATTGTTAGAAAATGGAAAAGTGAAAAGGATAGTAAAAGAGATGAAAAATGATAGTTACAATATGAGATGAAAGTGGGTAGTTGATTTTTGTGAATTTTTTTTGAAAGAAATAAAACTTAATTACAAAAGTGTAAAAATGGAAAAAAAATAATATTGGACTGAAATGGGGGAATCCATTTTATCTTATTGTATAGATTATAATTTTTATTAGTTTTGGAATGATGGGTGTTACCTAGGTGATGGCGGGGTTGGGGATTACTGGAATGTCATTGCAAGATTACTGCTGTGTCATGCTATCTTTTGTGATTTTCGTGTTTAAAACTCAAAGCTAGCCCCTGTAGCCTAGATTTGTTGCTGGGATCACTTGATTTCTTTAGATCTGTATTGGAAGCAGTGTCTAAAGATGGAACTAAAAGAGATAAAATGAGATGAACTTTTTGTAGATTTGTAGTACAGGAGAAATGTAACTTGGCGCTCTCCCTTCTTCTTATCGTCCTTCAGAGTAATTTTGGCCACTTATAGAAGGATATGAATAAAGATAAGGAAAAGGAAATGCATGTTCATGTGTCAAATTATAACAAGCTGTATAATTGAAGTGTATCTCTAATGGTCCACTCAAAATGTTCATGCATAAAAATGACAATTAGGAAATGATTTCCTCTTGGTTTTGCTCTTCTAATAAATGGAAGTGAAAAGCTTTTCAACCATTCTGACTCTACTTACACAAATGAAAATTTTGCCAACCCTCAAACTTTTGATTGCCCTCTTTGTTTCATTCTTTACTGTTGCACTTTTCATTCCACACTATGATGCATACCCATGTGCGCTGTTGTCACAACTAACAACATTCATTACTGAAGATTCTTAGTTATATGAAGAATGATGGAGGCATTATATAATTGAAAGCTTATGTTCTTTGGTCAAGACTCTTTGAAGTGAGTTTGTTTCTAAAGCGAGAAAGCAGGGGCATACTCACCATCAATAAACTGTGTTGTAATTATAACCTTCTAAATGATATTAGATTTGATACTCTTTTTCATTGTAAATACAAGGATACTTTAGAAGAGCCTTTTTTTTTCATATTTTTTTTTTATCTAAACTAATTATCTGTGTGCTTTGAGTGTTAATCAACTTATTTAATTTGGCCTGTATATTAAATATTCTTGTTGTTTTAATGGTTGGATTATCTTATCCATTTTCATAGTTGGTTTCTGTTGGGTTCTGATATGTTTATTAGAGGGTACTTTTTTGTCATTCCTTGAATGATGGAGGTAAAGTTCTCATGAACAAAACTACGCAATGCTGCAATGTGGGTTTTGCCACACGAGTTCTAATTTCTAAACTGACAGGAAATGGGTCGTGGAGTTAGTAGTGGTGGTGGTCAGAGCTCGTTGGGCTATCTCTTTGGCAGTGGTGAGCCTTCTGGCAATGCCCCACCCCAAGGTGCCAACAGTCAAGGTCAGCCTGCAAATGGTGGGAATGCGCAAAATGCTGCTGTTGCTTCACCACCAGTTGACAAGCAAATTCCTGCTGGAATTCCTGGAAATCTCAAAAACAATTACCATCGTGCAGATGGACAAAACTGTGGCAACTTTCTCACGGTATTGCCCTTGTCAACTTCTCCTATTGTTAATGTGACCATTTCAATTGTACTGCATAATTAGCTGTTCCTGGTATTTCTGCTCTGAAAATTGTTGCCCTTACCTTAGCCTTGGAAACATTAGAAGGCTTCAAAATATAATAGACGGCAATTGGAATATCACTCCTCTTGCTTTCCATTTATTGATATTATTCAGTAAAAAGGTAAAGAAGTTGCAAGGTTAGTATTTACAAGATATTCCAGGAGCAAAACAAACTCCAAGAATAAGTAAATTGTATTGTGAACTACTAAGTGTGGGGAGGAAGCCATGTAAGTTTTAACAAGATGAGAGTAACAGAAATTTGTTCTATCATATCAATGGGATATAATGTAATACGCACTTCATACCCTAAAAGCTGCTCTTTATTCATGCTTTTTATTTGGTCCCCATTATCTCTTATGGATTATTAGTATGGTATGTTCTTAAAATCCTGTTGCTAATCTGAATTATTGGGTTTTGGTTGACAAATAGCTTAATGATGCTATCCTACATCTTAAGAATTATTTCTTCCTCTTCATCCCTGTTCTCCGTTAACTTTATGTTTAGTGTTTCCCTTCTTTTTTTGGTCCTCCTCTTCCTGTCTCAATGTATGAACTTGTTGTGGTCTCTTATTTATTCTGAGACATGCTGAAGAAAAATTTGTCCATTTTGCTGATTTATGTATTATGCTGATTTGCTTACCTTCATATACAGTTTATTACTTAATGAGTACTAAGTGATTTCATCTGAGGTGTTTTATTATGCAATGCATTCATAGTTTTCAACATGACTGAAATATTAGTAATATTTCCATAGAGATGAAGTAATAAACAACTGCTGGCATGTCATTCCATGTTTTGTACGCCCATCGTACTCAATAGTGGTTGCTTTGTCTTTTAGGAGTAAAGATCTGAGTAATATTTCTAGTTACTGGTTAACTTTATAGTCCTTGGTGGCTTTTGTTTTGAACTAAGAATACTGAGAAATTGTCAATTGTTAATCATGGTTTCGTTTGGGTGCAGGATCGACCATCTACCAAGGTTCATGCTGCCCCAGGTGGTGGATCTTCCTTGGATTACCTCTTTGGTGGTCCTGGTGGGAAGTAATTTGTCAGCGCGAAGGACGATTTTCATTTGAACCTAGAATGTGACCCATCATGTGTAAAATAGATAGTATTTCCTTGTGTTTAGACCAGATGGTATGTTTCTTGTGCAATTGAATCAATTACCTTGATATGTTGGGGTGGCTAATGGCCCAGACTGTGCTTATTCATAGGTTTGTTGTGTTGTGGAATTATTTGGGTTTTACATTGATGGAATTCACTGTGCGAATGAGCTAAAGTGGCTCGTTATTGTTGTCTTATCTTTATTTGATTATGCTTATAATGATGCTGACTATTGCAATCACCTTGGGGATCATATCATTAGCCTTGTGCGTGTGCTGATATTGCTAAGTAGAGAGTAGCAATGAGGTAAAAAATATTCATTTTCCTTGCAATATGGAGAAGAGAGTTCCTATGGCATTATAATTAAGTGCAATATTTCACACTGTAGCCCCCCGTATTTGAATGTCCTTAGATGTCATATGAATCGTTGTTAAGATCCTAACATGACCGCGTTCTTTCCTGTGCTCCCCCTAAGCAAGAGCACTTTCAATGTGCCCCTAGTTTTAACAGAGTTGTCGGTTAATTGTTATTTTAATTGAAATACTTACTGGAAAAGACACATAACCTCACGTCCAATCACAAACATATCCCAACATATTCACTATGAATTAAGACCATCTATTGACAATATGTGCACTACATACCAAAAATATCAACATTGAAAAAATAAATTATTTACTGCTATAATAATAAATATCAACAAAACAACGTTAATCTCTACCCCCAAAACAACCTTTATAAAATGATGAAGGGAAAAAAATATTCAAAATGAGAATATTAAAGAGCAATAAATATAGAGAAAAACTTACCTAAATAAAACATAGAAAATTTATCATGGTTTAGGTTTTTTGAATGAGTTAAAGAAAAGTAAAGTTTCATTTATTTTATATGTTTTTTATGGATAACTTATTACTTATTACGTCCTTTTTTTTTAGTTGTTAGTATAAGCTGTTACTTTATGCTTTTTTTATGTCGTTTATTCTTTATTCAAATTTAAACAAATTAGTCACAAAGAAATAACAAACTCAACGAAATGAATCACATAATATAGTAACATACATAAAGTAAAGTTACATAAAGTTACAAAATAATGTACACAACTAAAATAATCCTCTGCGACATCATGGTGTCAACCTCTAAGGATATGGAATTTTCCTCCTGTGTGGTACGTCGGCGTGCTCCTCGGACGACCGGAGTGGCGTGGATGCTACTGTGGAGCTCCCTCCTGGGCCCCATCATCACCCTGTAATGAGCTTGACGGAGGAGACGCTGCTTGCTCCAAGAGTTCGAGAAGATCTCGCTCCATGGCAGTCGTGTCAAGGGGGAGCGCTGGGCCCAACACCTGATTGGGGGGATGTCAACAAGAACCGTCGAACCAGCTCCACACTATCATCCATGCCCATATGTGTAGCAGCGCAACATAGCCTCCAAACTCAGTCACTGTGAATTTGGTAGCTCAACCCAACTCTCGATAAAGTTGTGTTAGGACTACTAACCCCCCAGTTGTGTGTTCCAGCCTTTGTCAAATCTTCAAGCAGCGAGAGAAACATTAGGTGAACCTAGTTCCCCAATTTGTCACACAAGAAGAACCTTCTGATCATGAATAGAATGTACGTCTAGATGCACCGTAAAATCGTCAGTTATTATGCCTGCCCTTATTGAGTCAATCGAAGGTACATGGTCTGGACCCATTTAAGGTAGACACTAGATCCCTTTATGGATTGCTGTGGGGGACATTCTTCGAGCAGCTCCTGACATAGCATCCATTGGCTCCTTCCCTCGAAGTGAATCGCCTAATCTCCAGTCCATTTGGTAATAACTCGACCTTCAATGGGAAGACCGAGTATCACTACAACGTCCTGTAGTGTGATCGTGCACTCCTCATGTGGTATATGGAATGTGTGGGTCCTAGGATGCCAAAGGGAACTGACTAATGCCCTATCGTACTAGAATGATGGCATGATGTACGCAAAATCCCGAAATCTGGCAGCTAGCAGTCCCTGCTCCATCAGTGGATGCGGCTCATGAAAATGTGTGTATCGTCGAGTTTCCAATACACGAGCCTACAAAATTACATTAAAAAAATGGTATTCAGACTAATTACCATCATAAAAAGTTGTTCGAAATAAAATTATAAAATATGACAACACATGCTGCGAAATTAGTTTTGTTTTTTTTTACAATGAAATCCATAAATTAATCGACAACTATAGCATTCAAGTTCCCAAAAACTCTATAGACCTACCATATACCTTCTCAATATACAATAACTCTATAGATCTAATATTCAAGTTCAATAAAATACTCTATCTTAGCAATCTACCCAAAAACTTTACATTTACCTTATCAATCTACAATAACTCTATTGATCTAACATTCAAGTTCAATAAAATACTCATTCAATAACAACATTTTATCAATCTACCAAATAATTTATCTATTTATCTATAAATCTACGCTACCATTTTTGACTTACACTGACTTAAAATTTGTCTTATCAATCTATCAAACATTTTAATTATATATCAATAAATCTAACATTAAAGGTATTTCATCAAACACTTCACTTACACTAGCATAAATAGAAACACAAAAATGTTGTGGTAAAAATATGTACGTACCTGGTTGTTCACTTGAGGTTGGATATGGTCGACCTCGTTCAGACGTATCAAATTTGCACCTTCCATTGCACTATGAACCAAAAAATCAACCCCACAAGATTTTTAGAGAGAGAAAGAGATTTTAGAGATGGAGAGTTTAAATTATGTAAAAATTGGTTTAAACTGACTCTTATTTATAGGGCTGACACAGAAGTTGTAACATCCCACTTTTTCATTAAGAAGAATTTCGCTATAAGTAATTATACGAGTCAATTATTGAGATTGGAAAATTAAATCATAAAATTTAATTTCTAAAAATATCAGTCAAAATAATGGTTTTGCGATTTCGCGGAATTTCGCGAGATCCAGATCGATTTTCAGCTGTCGTTGGAATTTAATTACGATCGAAGGTAACCATAAAATACACTTTTATGAAAGAAAAATTATAAGTACCTTAAATTAAATTAAATTCCTTATTTTAGGTATTTGTACAATCTGTTTTCATGTTTAAATAATTTTTGCGATATCCGTTAAATTTTCGCGCACGTGCAACTATACACGGACACGGAAAATTAACGACCAAATACAATCCAACACACAAATTCTCATTGTCCAAGGACACAATTTTCTACACAAAAATTCAGCCCAGCCGTGTGTGTGTGCACCTTGGCTTTTCTTCCAAAAAGAAATTAATTAACCTATTACAAGCTTAAGCAACCGTCATTACACCATGTACTTTTACTATACACACACTATACACAGTTTAATCACTCATCTTTCCTGAAATTTCCCAAAAGACACACGACTACATCACCCACATGGAAGCCACCTACTCATCTTTTTCTCACCAACTCACTTACACATTTACTTACGCACACAAACTCACTTACACACTCTCTTACACACACCATGCATCCATCACTTCACTTCTTGGAAAATAATTTAAATTTTCCCTTCAACCATCAGACACAAAACCGTGGCTTCACTCCCCAAAATCTCTAGAGAAATTTCATTTCCATTCCTTTAAAAGACAAGCCCAAGCAAGCTTAGGAGACCACTCATTCATCCTCTCATTTTCCTCTTGTTTCCTTGCCTTTCTTGCTTCATTTTCCTCTCCAAAAATCATGTTCACTCTTCCTCCTTACTTCTTCATTTTCTTCCATTTACAACCAAGAGAGAAAACCATCTTGCCATATCTTGAAACTCCATCTCCTTCCCTTACAAGGCCTCAAAACATAACACCACCATCTTCACAAATTTTCTTCACTTTCTCCTCACTAAAGCCAAAACCCTATAGCCACGCCACTATTATCTTTGCCTTCTTATTTTCCTCCATAAATCACAAAGAAAAACTCATCTTCTTCCTCACACAAGAGCCACAAAATCCCCAACCTCCGTCTTCAAGCTTCATCTTGGGAAAAAGGTGGTTATAAAGCTTAGACTCTCAAGGCTTTTGGGACTTCCTCTCAAGCACTCTTCACCAACATCCAACCCTTTTAGGAAGTGGGTAAAACTTGGCTTAATCACCACCTTGGTGATCTATGTGTGATAAATGTTGTATGTAGAATAGTATGATGTGTTATGTGTTATGTAACACCTCTGCTAACTGCCCACGCTGTAGTCGTAAGCAATGCCCACATGGTTGTTATTTGCTTTGGTTGGGTTACTTCTAGCCCCTAATTTTATCTTTGCAAATATTTCTTACTTGAAAATACGGACCGTTTTGAAAACTTTTTTCCTTTGTTTATTAATACATAAACTATGAGTCGTACGTGTTCGAGAAATCATATAGATATGCAAGCGATAGAGTCTAAGTGGACTTAAGCAATAATTAATCTAGGGGATCTTTATACAGAATATCTCATGATATAAATATATATATATATATATATATATATATATTTGTATATACAAATATTTGGTCCATAACACAATTACACATCTGAGTAATAATACATAATTACACATTCAATTGTACTAGTACATAATATATTTAATTCTCGTAAGGGCTAAGGGCATGTCTAGTCCCTTTAGCTAATTCAAAGTATAAAGCATGAGCTGTCGTCCTTTACTTCCTCGGAATCATATGACGCCAACGTCTTTACTTGTCCACTGATGCCTTCTCCACCTTGGCGTACTTATCGTGATAGCCTGGAACCATAAAGTTGTTGGGGGGGGAGGTGAGAACATTGCATCCTCAGTGGAAATTGGGGGTATCATTCTTTACTTTCTACTCAGTTATGATTCCGCAGCTCAGGGGTCTCTAGGTGTCATACCATACTAAAACCCTACTTGTTATTATGTTAATCCATGCTAGTTTTGAGTAACTTTAACTAGTTTACTAGGTGATTTGGAAATCTACTCTTTGCCTTACTTAATATAGGAAAACCTTTTGTGTTTACTACAGTCTATCCATGGAGTTTCGTGACTTCAGGTCATATATTTTTGGTATCTCTTATTCTAGTATAGGTGATCTTTGTGAAATCTTTCTTACTTGTCATTACTTCGTTACATCTTCTCATACCCTTTTTCCTGTAAGCATCTACCTACAAGAACTTCGATCTTCATTTCTCTGCAAGCTTCTACCTACAGAGACCATTGACCATTTCTCCCCTGCAAGCTTCCACCTACAGGGCAAAGACCTTCTCTTCACCGCAAGCTTCAACAGACGAAGCCCTTCCTACAAGCTTCTACCTATAGGAATACTTACCTTCACTCCTCCGCAAGCTTCTACCCACGAAGACCATCATGCAAGCTTCTACCTACAGGACAGCTTACTATCCCTCCCCTGTAAGCTTCTACTTACAGGGTAGAGACCTTCTATTCTCCACAAGCTTCTACCAAGGAGCCCATCCTGCAAGCTTTTACCTACAGGGCAGCGACTTTCTCTGCTCTACAAGCTTCTACCGACAGAGACCATTGACTTGTCACTACCAGCCTCATACCAGGTAGGAAAGTAACCATATCTTATCATATCCTTGTAACATTACCTCATCATGCTTTCAAGGTTTCTCTAACATACCTTTACAATGTTTATCCATACTCTTGGCTCTATAGTTCTCTTACATGCTTATCTCTATCTTAAGCTTATTTATTCTGTTCCTTCTTACCTTGACCAAGTTCATACTCTCTCTTCGGTATCCTTCTTAATTCCCTTATTAGTTGTTAACTAACCCTTAGGCTTTCACGTGTGCATTCATAACTGAATTTCTCTAACTATGACCCTCCAGGCCTAATTGCTCTAAACCTTCATGCATATTTGTTCTTGTTTATCCTATGTCTGCTTGTATCGTCTAAACTTATCTCCTTAGAACTTGCTTATTCTACACTTGGGGACATTCTTCAGTCCCTCAACGCCCTCTTCAGGTTACCCAGTGGCCACTGGGACTCTCAGGTTGCTCACCTACACTACCACAGTTTACACTAGGGTCTAAGCTTCAGGCCGCTCAGCGGACCACTCTGGCCGCTCAGCGGTTACGTAACTTACTGTTACTGAACTTAACTACCCAGGCTGCTCAGCAGGCCTCCTTAGCCGCTCAACGCCTTAGTGAAATAAAGCAAGTATATTCATGTATAATGCTAGACCAAAACATAGTTTGCATCGTCATCATGCTCATTGTTAAGTAACTCTGCTAGCCATGACAGCCGAACGTGATCCAAAATACCCACCCTGCACTGGTTTGTGCGCACCAAGTAATTCTTCACAACTATCCACCAAGTGATCATCCTGGGTATGGCCAATCATAGCATGACCATCAATAGGAAGACCAGAAATAATGCCAACGTCCTCCAACGTCATGGTGCACTCCCCTGTAAGCATATGAAACGTATGTATCTCAGGACGCCATCTCTCTACCAGCTCTTTGATCAAATCATGATCAACAATGCAATATCCCATATGAACAACCCCTATAAAAACCCTACTCTAATTAAGGAATGATACAATCTGGAGGGTCTCTATGTTTTTCAAAGTGTTTCACAGCGTTTACATGCCTAACACGTAATATCCTATCACGAGCCCCATTTCAAATATGTTGTGACACATGACAGTTTTGAAACTGTAGAACAAAAGCGTCTTCTAGACCAGGGTTTACATGCTGAGCCATCTTATACACTGTAATAGATATTAAAAAATTGTGTGTTGATCACTAACATAATCAAACAAAACAAAACATAGCAAAATAATACATCAAATATGTTCAACATAAAATAACACAAACACATTAACAGGTCCTCAAACAATAGAAACACACAAACAAATTAAAAGATCCTCACCTAAAATCATACATATACACAAATACATGTCCTCTATTAAATGTTCAACCATAGCAACAAATAATGTTAAAGTAGTTTAACTTGATGGTCCGCCACCATCATTCACTAAAGCTTTGCAACGACGACTATTATGGTCAGTCTATCTGCACCGTGAACAGTGTTGCATCGGGCCTTTCTTAATCCAATCTATCTCATTTCTAATTCTAGTTGACTTAGGTCGTCCTTTATCTCTGCGCAATTTAGGGTCAGACACTAATGTCAAATCAAGAGCTGGTGGCCACCATGGTTTATCCTTGATGGGCTCCCACAGAGCCTCATAAGCTCGATAAACACATTCATTTTTATACACATTATGCACATATTGATAGGGGTCAATCACCTTGGAAAAACATGATGCCAATGCATAAGAGCAAGGAAAGTGCAATGCTTGAAACATATCACAGTCACACCAACCTTTTTGAAGGCTTAAACTAAATTTTTTACCAACTTCTTGTGTTTAAGGGATTAACGCTTCTTCAACAAGAAATTTAGTTGTCCTCTTATCAAATAAGATCGCATGGTGGGAGCTTACCTTTCCAATGTTTGGCAATCAATGTTCATAGAAAACATCGGTATATTGTTGATTATCCACATAAAGCTTCTTTTCAGCATTGACTTTTCTCTTCACAAAGTATTCTACCAATTTGAAATAAGTCATCTGAACTAGTGCAGTTATTGGTAGACGTTTGGCTCCCTTTAAAACTCCATTTATACATTCTGACAGGTTGGTTGTCATATGATCAAATCTTTGATCACCATCATCATATGCTAAACTCCACTTTTCTTTAGGAATTCCTTTAATCCAATTGGATATTTCTTCTGTTTCAGTGAATTTATCTAACTTCTCATCAAATTTTGGTCGACAAGGTTTACGTCCTACAAAATTATTATCGCGGTTATTATCTAACTAGAATACACAATTATGGATATTTTAATTGAAAGAAACAAATTTATTACCTATGCGCTTCAAAGAATTCTTCAACGACACATTGTGAAACTTGCTGTTAAAATTACTGGCAATATGACGTAGACAATACACATGATATGCATGAGGTGGTTGCCATCCAAGGTTAACATTATCCACTACTGCTATGTCGATTAGATATCTAACATATTCATTGTTCTCGTGTGACATGTTCACGAATGCAAGATAAGAACCAACTCCATGTCTCCTTTGTTTCACCGTCAATAATAGCAAATGCAAGAGGTAATGGTCTTCGGTTTCCATCTTGTGTAGTTGCAATCAACAGTTTTTGTTTATATTTGCCATATAAATGAGTCTCATTAATCTGAATAAATGGCTTGCAAAAACGAAATCTAAGCACACATGGTTTGAATATCCAAAACAAACGAACAAATATTTGCTTTGAAAAATCTACTTGATTATGTACCACATAGTCATCAGTTTCCAACAAGACCATCTGACATAAAATGTTTTATGGCCTCTAACCATCTAGATGATCATAAGATTCCTCCCAATCACCAAAAATCTTAATGCATGCTCTTTGTTTCGCCAACCAAACTTTTCGATAAAACAAATTATAACCAAATATATTTTTAATCCTCTCAAGTATCAAGCATATCTTAACATCAGGTCTTGTTCTAACCATGCCCTGTATATATCTTTGGACCAAAACATATCACAACTTCTTATGATCTTGTGTCATAGATATGTTTACACAAGTGTGTGGTCCATTGTATTGAGAGATTTTCCATTTATTATATCTTTTACTGTTAATAGCCCTAACTCTCCAATTGCAAGAAGCCCCAAATTGAGTACACTTAGCAGTTAGCCTTTGTGTATCAGACTGATCAACCTTATAATCTCGATGTCTTCTGATTGAATAATAATCTAAAGATGATTTCACCACATCTTTTGTTGGAAATTGCAATTTAACAAATAGTTCTTCTTGCGAACTCCATGTGTCATACTCAACAAATCTAGTGGTCTCACTATTAGCAAATGCATTTTCAGGAATAACACTAGCTAGATGAACATTGTTAGCGAAAACACCAATTAGAGGATCAGGGTTATGAACAAAGCGAATTGGAGAAACTTGATGCACATTAACAAATGCATCGACCTCATATTTTGAATCCATACTCATCATCATCAGCATCAGCAACAAGTAAATACTCTTCGTCATCACTTGTGTCAGATAACACTTCTCTCGTTGGTGTATTTTCACATTGAGGAACAGGAGGTTAAGTCATATTGGTTAAAGTTGTAAATGGAGAATGAAAAGTTTGAGGATTTTGAGATAAGGTCACATCTACTTGAAATACTGGAGCTAAATGTCTCATTGATGATTGAGTGTTGATAGGGTTTGAAGAAGCACTCTCAATATTCACATGACTTTCTCCCTCTCTTGTCTCTACCTCGACAAACACTTCCATTGAAGCTAAATCTGGATTTTGCTCAAAAGCATATATCATGCATGTAACATCTTCATCATCAAACATATCAACACCAATAGATTTCAACCCCTCACTCGACCCTTGTAATAGTCGAAAAAGAATTCTTGATACAAATTGATTCTCTTGCAACCTTAATTTCAAACAAATTTTTTTCTTCAAATCTTCTAAACTTATACCCCTCTTAATCATCATAGATGTCGGTTTAGGACCATTATACATAAACCCATGTTCACATTCGTACATTCTCCCATTGGAATAAATGGCACAATAAGAGATTTCCTCATTTTATAATTTTGTATAAAACACATTCTGTGTCTGTCAAACATACATTGCTTAACAAACTAATATAGACAACATTTATATAATACTACTACATATACTATGCTATACTAAACTATGCATCAATCTATCATAAATTGATACTAATATAGATAGCATACAATACTATACTACTCTATACATTAATCTATCATAAATTGCTTAGCAAACTAATATAGCCAACATTTATATAATCAATTTAAAGAAATTAATTCACACATACTAATTAAACTATAATTTTTAATAAATTAAAACTTACAAGTCTATCGCACAAATTGAATTCAAGAGCTGGACAGCTAGCCTTCAGCAATCCAAGAGCTGGACAGAAAATTAGAAATTTTAGAGAGAGAAAATTTGTAGAGAGATTATGAATTTTTAGAAAATGAGAATGGTGGTGAGGTTGATCTATAGTCACCGGGGGAAATTTGCCAAACCGGTTGGCAAATACTTGACAAATGTGGTGTGCGGGTTGGCGAAATTGTGAACGATTCGCTAGGAGAATTGGCGAAATTGAGAGGGAATCGCTAGGCGGGTTGGCGAATCCATGTTGGATTCGCAGGAGGGTTAGCGAATCTGACGTGGCTCGTCACGTTGCCGCGAGTGCCACGTCAGCCAAAACAGAAGTATTCTTGTAAAATGTTTGGAAACAGGGACATTTTTAATAATTTATTTGACTAAGAAGGATATTTTAGTAAAAAACTAAGAATTAAATTCAATTCCCTTGATTGGAATGGTTATAAAAATGAATTGAATTATTTATTTAGACTATTTTACCCTTTACTAATAAAACATCATATTTTAATAAATAGACTTAATTTTTTTTTTCAAATTGTCTTATATTACCTAAAAAAAAATGACTAACTTTACGTCACACATTTCCACCCAAATAATGATCCCTGTCAACATATCACCTCCTTAAATTACCACCCAAGAACAAGTAACGCACTTTTTTTTAGGTTGCTTGTCCGGTATCCAAGGCTCAACCTTGACTAATCCGGGTCGACCCAGGTCGCGCACCTGGCTTTGGCGGGTGAGCCTCCTGGCGGGGATAACTGCATTCACAAGGTCTTGAACTCGGGAGGTTGCTTAAGCAATACCAAGTCGCTTACCACTTGGACCAACCCCCGTTGGGGCAAGTAACATACTTTTACATAATATAAGTGAAGACATGCAATCAACAATTAATTACATTCTATAAAGAATCAAGGGTTAATTAAGTTTTTAATCGCTGTAATTTGGGAAAGTTTGGTTTTAGTCCCTCAGTGTCAGTTTTAGTCCCTGTAAAACATCAAAATTTGATTTTGGTCCCGGTTGAGAGGGGTGTCAAGGCCCGTCGGGCAAAAAATATGCATATTTTTCAAGCCTGGCTCGTTTATGGTGGGTTCATGGGCCTAAACGGGCCGCCCGCCAGCCCATTTTTTTTAAAAAAATATTTAAAAGTTTAAAAAAATTCAAAAAGTCTAAAAAAAATTCAAAAAAATTCAAAAAATTCAAAAAACATTATTTAAAAATTATTTAAAAAAATTCACGGGTAAACGGGCCAGCCTACAGGCCAAACGGGCCGGGCTTAAACGGGCCGGTCTAATTTTTTTCAAATTTTTGCAGGCCTATTTTTTGCATGTAAAGCCCGTCCATTTAACCTGGTAAACGGGCCGGGCCCATTTTGATGGTGAAAGAGTAACGGTGCTGACGGGGCGTCACACGTGGACACTCCACGTGGCAGAGCCCATCTTTTTGGCTGACCCAGAACCCGACCCGACCCGTTTAAAAAAAAAATTAAAACCCCAAAATCCCTCGTCCCAAAATCCCCAAATCTGCAGCACTCCCCTTCCCTCCACCGCATCATCNAGCTCCACATTCTCATCCATGCCCATATGTGTAGCAGCGCAACATAGCCTCCAAACTCAATCACTATAAATTTGGTAGCTCAACACAACTCCTGATAAAGTTGTGTCAAGACTACTAACCCCCCAGTTGTATGTTCCCGCCTTTATCAAATCTTCAAGCAGCGAGAGAAACATCAGGCGCACCTAGTTCCCCAATTTGTCACACAAGAGGAACCTTCTGATCATGAATAGAATGTACATTTGGATGAACCGTAAAATCGTCAGCTAGTATGCCTGCCGCTATTGAGTCAATCGAAGGTACATGCTTTGGACCCACTTAAGGTAGACACTAGATCCCTTTATGGATTGCTGTGGGGGACATTCTCCGAGCAGCTCCTGACATAGCGTCCATTGGCTCCTTCCCTAGAAGTGAATCGCCTAATCTCCACTCCATTTGGTAATAACCCGACATTCAACAGGAAGACCAAGTATCACTACAACGTCCTGTAGTGTGATCGTGCACTCCTCATGTGGTATATGGAATGTGTGGGTCCCAGGATGCCAAAGGGAATTGACTAATGCCCTATCGTACTAGAATGATGGCATGATGCGCGCAACATCCCGAAATCTGGCAGCTAGCAGTCTCTGCTCCATCAGCGGATGCGGCTCATGAAAATGTGTGTATCGTCGAGTTTCCAATGCACGAGCCTACAAAATTACATAAAAAATGGTATTCAGACTAATTACCCGCATAAAAAGTTGCTCGAAATAAAATTATAAAATATGACAATACATGCTGCGAAATTAGTTTTTTTTTACAATGAAATCCATAAATTAATTAACAACTATAGCATTCAAGTTTCGAAAAACTCTAGATCTACCATATACCTTGTTAATATACAATAACTCTATAGATCTAACATTCAAGTTCAATAAAATACTCTATCTTAGCAATCTACCCAAAAACTTTACATTTACTTTATCAATCTATAATAACTCTATTAATCTAACATTCAAGTTCAATAAAATACTCATTCAATAACAACATTTTATCAATCTACCAAACAATTTATCTATTTATCTATAAATCTACGCTACCATTTTTGACTTACACTAACTTAAAATTTGTCTTATCAATCTATCAAACATTTTAATTATACATCTATAAATCTAACATTGAAGGTATTTCATCAAACACTTCACTTACACTAGCATAAATAGAAACACAAAAATGTTGTGGTAAAAATATGTACGTACCTGGTTGTTCACTTGAGGTTGGATATGGTCGACCTCGTTCAGACGTATTAAATTTGTACCTTCCATTGCACTACGAACCAAAAAATCAACTCTACAAGATTTTTAGAGAGAGAAAGAGATTTTAGAGATGGAGAGTTTAAGTTATATAGAAATTGGTTTAAACTGACTCCTATTTATAAGGCTCACACAGAAATTGTAACATCCCGTTTTTTTCTTAAGAAGAATTTCGTATAATAAGTAATTATACGAGTCAATTATTGAGATTGGAAAATTAAACCATAAAATTTAATTTCTAAAAATACCAGTCAAAATAATGGTTTCGCGATTTCGCGAGATCCAGATCGATTTTCAACCATCGTTGGAATTTAATTACGATCGAAGGTAACCGTAAAATACACTTTTATGAAAGAAAGATTATGAGTACATTAGATTAAATTAAATTCCTTATTTTAGGTATTTGTACAATGTGTTATCATGTTTAAATAATTTTTGCGATTTCCGTTAAATTTCCGCCCACGTACGACTATACATGTACACCTGTCAACATTCCCACCCATTTCCACCCAAATAATTATCCCTGTCAACATAACCCCTCCTTAAATTACCACCCAAGAACAAGTAACATACTTTTACATAATATAAGTGAAGACATGCAATCAGCAATTAATTACATTCTATAAAGAATCAAAAGTTCTATTTGGATTTGTATATGTGTGAATGTATGTATGATTTTTTAAAGCCAATTCATTTTTTTAAAGTTTAAATTTCTTTCAACATGGAAAGTTTTCTTTCTTCCAGCAACCTTCCAACAAAAGTTTTCTTTACTTAAAAAAATTATTGCACATGAAAACAGAGATAAAATAAACACTGAAAATCAAATGGGTTTTGGGCATTGGCACATGAAAACAATAATGAAAACAAAGACTGAAAATTAAATAGGTAAAGAGAAGAAAGGAAAACAATGACAAACCTAAGATGGATGATGAACAACTCGCACAGGAGTAGCAGGTAGCAGTCACCCAACAACAATGGAGTTGTGTGAACCCGTGGTGAGCGAGAAGAAAAAAAAAAAAAAGGAGTGGAGAGTTATAAGTTAATGAGGGGTATTTTGGGTTTTTCATTTTTTGAGTTAAAAAGTGATTGGAATTATTTTGGAAATCAAACCCATTTGAATTTAAATAAATTTGGACCAAAACATGGTAATTCAATTTTTTATGTCAATTTAATTCCACACTATTATTATCTTTTAAATGAAAGAATTAAATTTCAATTCTTAAAGGAATTGACTTCTAGAGATTTTTAAATGGGTTGTTAAGATTTCATTAGATAAAATTTGTTATCTTATCTTTTTGCTGTTACTTTATCTTTTTATTATTATTTACAACAGTTATTTAATTTGTTCTATTTTTCCTGAAATAAATAATATAAATAAATACGCACCTTTACCTTGTTTTGCTTGTTCTTTTAACACTATCGAAAGGCGTAGGGTTTTTGCTCGCTGTCTTCCTTTCTCTTCTCTGCTGCGCAATCTAGGGTTTCCCAATCTCAAAGACGCAGAGAGAGCTTCGCAGCGACCATGACGACTGTGGTCCCTACCTCTGAAGAAGATGCCGCCCTCTCCGTCGTCCGGTTCGCCTCCGAGCTCGCCTGGGCCGATGCCGGTCCCGAGGTAACGCTCTTCATCATTCTCCTCTTGTATTTTTCGCACCAAGGCAATTTCCTTTTTTCTTTTTCTTCCTATTTTTCTTGTTCGCATAAGCCGTGCTTTTCATCTTTGATTTATTCTAACCGGGGAAAATCAGTTTGGTTTTCGTTGGACGAGTGAAAATAGTTCGGTGATTTTTTTATTATTTATTGGTTTTGGGTTGAGACTTTTAGCTCCTGGTTATGCTCTAGAGGTGGAATAGTGTGTTCACAAACCGTTGTTTGTGTGTAAAGTTGAAATGCTTCTGGAACTGAATGCTGAATCTAGTTTTATAAAATTGGTGATTCTTGATGTTGATTTTGGTAGGAAAATATGTCCTGTACCTTAATTCTACATTCTAGAAATTTCTCATATCCACTTTGATGTTCAGAAAGTGAAGGGGAGTGTATGGTATGTAGTTTACAGATTTGTCTGTTAGGTTGGATGGAAGAGTTGGAGGATGCAATAGGTGTTTGGTTCGAAATGATTTCAATGTTTTTTTTTTTTTAATTATTACATTTTTGTTTTTGGTTGTTGTGGGGGGACCGAGGAAGGGGCACTGATGCATGATTGTGGGAACTTAGGGGATAGGAAAAGTTAAAAATAAAAAGCTAAGCTAGTGCAAGATTAGTTAACTCTGTTTCTTTCTATACTCGCGTTCATCTTGGTATATGTGAGCACATTGTGACTTTCTTGATTTAATTTGGCATGCGTGTTATTCATGAATTTACTGATACTATCTCGGGTTTTCAGGTTGCTGAGCCACAAGTTAGTAGACTGTGCATGGAGGCTGAAGAGTTCATTGCTATGGGAAAGTGGTTGGAGCTGGCAACATTGATGATTACTTCTGCTGAATTGATTTTCTCAAAGGTTTCTGAAAAAGGTAGAACACTCTTTTGGCTTGATATATAGTAATATGCTAAATACTGAGGTATAGTTGCCATGATCATTTGGTGTAGTGTTCCTCTTTTACTCATCCTTATGTTGTTCTCAAATAGCTTAATCCTCTATGGTGCAAATGTGTTGTACAATTATATTAGATTCCTTTCCTAACTGTTCTACTCTGGTTGATTCTGTTATTGTTGACTTGTGATCTTCTCTTAGGTGTAGCCTCTTTTTGTTGATGATGTTGCATTCGTTGGTCATAAAGTTTTGTGCTGCACTGATAATTTTCTTGTTAAGATTGCAATTCTGTTAGATTACTCATGGTTGATAGGATGTGCCACGAACATTCTTAGCTGAACTTTAGAGAGTAAACTATCAAGCTGTGCAACAGGACTCTATTATTATTATTCTATCAGGCATTCATAATAACTGAGAATTAACAAGAACAATATTTGTACCAGATGTGGAGTCCGTATTCACTATTATCTGCAATCTTGTAACAAAGACTGAGAATCCAGATGAAGTGATGGAGATCATAAAAGTTATATCAGCAAAAATAGTTCAACAACCAAATGAAAAGCCTGCTGTGCGCTTGAAGATGTAATATTACATCTAACTTGATTTAGAAATTTTGATTATGCATGATGCTATCAAATTT
The DNA here is from genome assembly GCA_003254905.1 of Nissolia schottii. Classification (NCBI taxonomy): domain Eukaryota; kingdom Viridiplantae; phylum Streptophyta; class Magnoliopsida; order Fabales; family Fabaceae; genus Nissolia; species Nissolia schottii. The sequence goes on from QANU01043014.1 coordinate 182,019, forward strand.
TTACAAAATGTTATTTTCTATCTTCTTTTCAGTTTGATCAGTTTGTACAATCTTTTGGAGACACCATACTGCCGGTTTTATGTCTACATGAAGGCATTGAATTTAGCACTTGATGGAAAAGTCACAGAATACATAGTGCCTTCATTCAAAAAGATTGATAGCTTCTTGAAAGACTGGAAAATTGGGATACCAGAACAGCGAGAGCTCTTTCTCACTATCTCTAATATTTTGAAAGAAAATAAAAGGTATAGATGAAAGTGCTTTTCTTTTGACTTCAACATAATATTTGTTCTCTTCACCTCTCTTGGGAGTAGGAACATATTTTCATTTTCTATCTATCAGTATCACTCTGTTGGTAAAACAATCTTCTATCCACACCTGGCAATCCTTTTCCCCCCCTAAAATTATGTATAATTACTAATTATTACTTCATCTTGTTTCATCCCAGCATGGCAAAGGATTCATTTACGTTCCTGACCAATTATTTGGCGACTTTTAATGGAGAAGATGCACATGTTTTGAGTGAAGCTAAGGAGGAGGCTGTGCGTGCAATTGTGGATTTTGTGAAAGCACCTGATATCTTTCAGGTACCTTGAGTAATTATGAAATTTGAAGATTGGATTGGATGAACTTACAGTTTTGGCTTCCTACTCTGTTTAGTAATTACTGTTGACAATAGTAAAATACTAAAATCCTACTATGTTGTTGGTGCCGGGGCTTCACACACTCTTATTTTTGGGTGTATATGTAGAAACAGAAGTTACAAACAGCAAAACATGGCATTTGTTGGCTAATACCAACAAGATCCAAAAAGTGACAAGGGATGCTTTCTTGTTGCCATAGCTCATCTATGTTTAGAACTTCTGTTTGACTTTGTTGGTTGTTGTCTTGATGTAATTTATTTTATGGCTGAACTCTGAATCCTTAAAAGAATTTTGGACCAACTTGGTTCTTTAAAGATTAGCGACATCAAAGTGGTCCTCAATGATGAATCTTGGAATTGTATGACATCTATTTGGTTCTAGTATACAGTTACTTTTGGACTATTTTGATCTGAAACTAATAATTTGATTATCAGAGTGGTGTAATAATCTTTTGATGACGTATTTGATGTGTAAAAATTATGGCTAGTTTAATGTAAAAATAATTGAGTGTCAGAGTGGTGTAACAATCTTTTGATTCCCTATTTCATGTGTCAATAATCTTTCGAGCCCCAAAGTGGTTGTTTACTCAGTATTTTACTATAGAAATTCAAGCCTATGTTCTTGTCATCTTTCTTTTTTACTTTGGTTGCTGCAAGTTCTGGAAGAGCATTTAATAAAGTGTATTGTCATATTGTAGTGTGATTTATTAGAGATGCATGCTGTTGGACAATTGGAGAAGGATGCCAAATATGCTCTGTTATACCAGCTTCTCAAGGTTTTTCTCACCCAGAGGCTGGATGCATACTTAGAGTATCAAGCTGCAAATTCTGCCTTGTTGAAAAGCTATGGTAAAATTTCTTTCATGGGTTTCATTATCGATATTTGCATTTTTGGAGCTGTCTTCCACTGTGAGAAAATATACCTCATTTTTTAATGGATTGATGTTTTTAGGTCTTGTGCATGAAGAATGCATTGCTAAAATGAGGCTGATGTCATTGGTGGATCTTAGCTCTGATGGATCTGGCCAAATTCCCTATGAACATATTAAGGACTCACTTCGGGTAAATTTGTATTTGCTTTATTTTTATTTCTTTAATGTGTCGTGAAGATTTGTTAACATTTTATCTTGGCTGTCGATGACCTAACACAAAACTCACTTGTATGGTGAAAATTGGGGAGAGAGCATACTGCATGTCACATGTCTTCTCATATTCTTTAACCAAAATGACGTGGAGACAGATGGAGATGTAAACTATAGGACCCAAGCTGGGTGGATGGAATGGAGGAGTGCCTTGTGTTTTATGTGATAAAAGAGTATTGCACAGGCTAAGGAAAAATTATGCTGCAGAACTATAAGATCAGCAATGTTATGAGACTGAGTGTTGGGCTGTAAACAGCCAACAAGAAAATAAACTCAATGTTTCAATGATGATGATGTTGCATTGGATGATTGGACACACTAGACATGATATGATTTTGAATTAATGTATTAGAGAAAATTAGGGTATTGCCTTAAAGATGGTAGAATCTGCTTAAGGTAGTTTGGATGTGTAAGGATAAGGTCCTTAGAAGTCCCAATAAGGAGATTAGATTGGATTGAGGGCAGTTTATTAGTTAGAGGTAGAAAGAGACTTGGAAAAATCATTAACGAAAATGGTGCATGATCCATGTAGCCAACTCTCCCTGGTGGGACAAGTCTTGGTTGTTGATGCTGCCGTTCTTTATTTTCGATTCTCATTGTATTTGGATTCTTTTTAGCATAATTGAAATGTTGCAATTTCTCTTTCAGATCAACGATGACGAGGTAGAACTATGGGTGATTAGAGCAATAACTGCCAAGTTGATTGATTGTAAGATGGACCAAATGAATCAAGTTGTAGTTGTTAGGTATGTTCTCTACCTCCTTCTCACCCTTTTGGCCTTTTCCCTGCTCCTTCCTGTTGGAAGTAGCTATTATTATCAGCACCACATCTTCAAATGTTCAAAAATCATGGAGCTCTTATATATGACTTAATGCAAATCCTATATGTGCAGTCATCCCACAGATCGGGTATTCGGTCAGCACCAGTGGCAAACCCTGAGAACAAAGCTAGTGACATGGAGGGTAAAGATTTTCTCCTTTACAAATTTCAGAATTATAACACTGATAATTTCAGAATTACAGTTCCAAAGAACATTGACCTACAGAAGTTAGGTTTTACAAATCAAAATGACAGAATGTCAACTTATAACCATTAACCACCTTGACATTATGGACTTCTGTATCATTATCAATATTAAATTTTGAGAATTCAGAAGCGTGGTAATTTGAATATTGCATATTGAAGAGATTATTCTGTTTCATATATGTAGCTGTACGGGTGATTTTTATGCAACTATGGATAGATTAATACATTTTATAACGAATTGTTAGTGTATAAAAGTTTTAACTATTTATTTCACTTACATATATATTACAGAATATTTGTTTCTGCTTGACTACGTGTTATAGCTGTTTGGTTTTGATTTGCTGCTATGTTTTTTGACTTGTTTCCCATTTCCAGAATAATATTACGAATGTTATCAGTACGATTCAGGCTAGCAAAGCAACCGAGGACGGGTCCCAGGCAGCCCAAGGTTTGGCAGTTCGCTGAGGACGGGTTTGTCATCATTTGTCTGAAGTTTTCTAGATTTAATCAAGTTTGAGTTTCCTTAATATTGACGAGTGAGAGGGTAAGGTTGTAAGTTGTTCTGTTACACTTCTACCATTTTTGACGGAGAAGATATTTTGATTAATGCTTTTCAATCAATGTTATGCTGACGGACTAGTCTTACGGTAGCGTCTGATATCTGATATATTATACCGGTGAAGTGATCCTAGGAATCAATATACCATTATTTTTAAAGTTTGGGTTTTTTTTTTGGGTTAAGTAATAAAAGTATTTCAATTTTAATTTTCAACTTTTGAAATTATTTTCTTAATCCGTGAATAAAGTATTCCATGCATAACAAGGGTGTTTTTGTAATTATGAAATTACTTTTTATTTCATATCTTTTTATAAATTTCTTAAACCGTGATTAAAGTACGGATCTAGTGTCTCTACCAAAGAATAAAGGAATAGATTTAGTTTATTTTCTCCTCTATGTTTAACTTCTGTTCTGCGTGATATTGAGGTTGCTATGCCTCTGTTGCAGTCTTGTTTTGTTTGGGCTTTTGCCCCGTTGACTAAATAAAGTATGGTTAAATCATTCAATTGTGTGCCGAGATATTTTAGATATCAGTGTGAAAATCAATTATTAATGTGATAATATACAAATATATCATACTTATAATATTAAAATAATTATTGTAAATTTTTTTTTTAATATATTTTCTTCGGAGTTTTGTTTATCACTACTGTGAATCTTTAAATTTTTATGTATTTTTAAATGAAAAAGATATATCTTTTAAAGCAAACAAGCGGACTTGAATAGTTTGGCACGAAGTGAATAATTGGGTGCTTGATGTGACTTGAATAGATATTACCCACATATGCTATGAATTAGATGAGGACGAGGAGTGAGTTTATGAAAATGATGGTCTCTAACTCTTGGCCATAAAAAATTTTACGTATGTTCATTTTATTATATTTCAAGAAACTGATTGCATTTATTTGTTATTTTTGTTTAGTGTGTCGGAAGATATTTACTACTTTAGGAGCTTGTTTACATGCTCTTTAGAATTGTGGTTAGTGATGCATTTTATACTCCACGATGGACCTGCTATATCCTGTTCCTATGTTGTTTGTCTGTGATTAATAATTAATAATAAAAAAAGGGGCTAAACTCACGTGGCCCTTGCTTCCCGTTTGATGGCAGCGCACCGCCTTAACTGCCGTCCGCCCATGACCCCTGCACCCCTTCTTCCACCCAACGACGACTCAGCTTCCCAATCTAGATTTGTTCCAACGATTAGTGAACCTACAAACGAATGCTAAGGATACTTCTTGGGATGATTTATACACAACTTTGACTTAATGCTTTCCTTGTAGGGAGAAAGAAAGACTTCAATGAGTCCAGGGGTGTGAGATTGAAACGGTAGCAATTCCCTAGTTCTTTTTCATTTCTTCAAAAATGCATTAAAATTATGTATAAACATGATTAAAGGACAGGTGACCGCACTCCATTAAGACAATTTCTAGTGTCGAAAGTTAGCCACATTTGAGAAGAATAATTATAGCTTTTAGCCAATGCATTTGAGCTCCAAAATTTCACTCGTTGCTTTTACATGCCAAAACTAGTAGATCTGATTAGAGAAGATTGAGGGGAGATCCAATAATCAAAGGAGTATTGATAAAACAAAAATTTCCCTTTTACAAATATTAACCTTTATTCAATAAAATCTTTACAAAATTAAAAATCCTAAACCCGATTAACCCTCCCTCAAAAAGATTGGAAAATGTTAAACCGAGGATGTGTTCACCTCTTTCTCCTATTCAGGGATCAAGCACTTGAACGGATCCTGTACCTCGGGACTCAGATTCGGTATGTGCGTCATTTTTTCGATCAGGTGGTGCGGCTATCTAGATTCAACGGTGTGGCGTGCAGATTTGACGTCAGTGGTGTGGCAGAGTTGAGATGTGGTTTTCAGGTGGAGAAGATTGAAGGTTGAAGTAGAAGAATGTTGATGAGGGAGCAGGGGAGGGGGGTTTAGGGACTCAAATCTTAAAGAACATGTCTTTCTTTCCAGTAATCAACAATCCCAAACAATAATTAAAACTCATAATTAAATTAATTTATAAAGTAATGATTAAATTAATTTAACTTTCATGTACTAAGACCAGTAATAAATTTGAGCCGTAGATGACACTATGTGATAAATGGATGGCTACAAACATGTTTGTCTACAAACATATTTCAACTTTAACGTGCATCATGCAGCTATATGGCCACGGTTCATTTAAGCCAGCCCCACAACTTTTAACAAAAAAATTTCCATCTATTGTGGCGGTCAAAATGTGGGGGGATGAAATTAGTTTTGATATGAAGATCTGAGATTCAATTGTTCAAAGGTTAGGTTCGGATATAGTCTCTTCTCCACTTCTTTTATCCAAGACCAGGTCAACGAAACCTGATGAAAGAGTAGTTGGAACTTAGAATTGAATGAAAACGGAGTAGCAAAAGCTCATCAAACCAAAATTGATGTTCCCGCAGGGACTCAAGTCACCAGGAATTAAAAGCATATGCTGAAGCAAAATCTGACCCAGTTTAATTATGGTTCCCACTTCTCACAAACATTCCATCTCACACGGAATCCAAATATAAATTAAACTGACCACACACAACAAATGTGCAGCGACCATAACAAAAAGCATGAAAAGGAAATAAATACTCATCACTTACAACTTCACGAGAGTCCAGATTATTACAATCAATCTCAAACCACAAATCCAAACTGCTTCACATAATCAATAATAACAAATTATCATTATTATTGCAACCTTGATTGAAATCAAGGAGGGAAAGGCTTAATTTAGCAAGTTCTGGTGTANGAAGGCAAGCAGCTGCGGTAAGCTTGCGTCAGCGGGCAATTAAAGGCAGGACCGTTGCTGTTGATGGTTCCCCCAGCCATTGTTTGGCTCACATCATAGAGCATCCTCTCAGCGTGTGAACTCAGCGAGAATTCCTCTGAGTCCAAATCGTTGTTTCCGACGAGGCCCTTGTAGTCGCCGTTGGCCTTAGTTGTTGTTGCCCTGCATAGGTGAAGGTGGATGAGCATGACGAGCAGTGCTATGGAGAGAGTACCCTTTTTCATTTTGTGATCGATCGATCGGTGTAGGCGACTCTGTACTTTGTTCAGAGACAGAGGCTACGGTTCATTTATTGTTGATTATTTATTTAATGATGCCCCTCTTCCACTCTTGATGCTTTGTACAAGTCTCGCGTTAGGATTAGGATAAAATAATTGAGGAATCTCTTGCAACCACTGGATGATTGGGAAATTTAGGACTTGAAAGGGAAGGGTTGACTTGTGTGGTTCCTGGAGTCTTCATATCATTATTAACTCACCCGTAGGGATAAAATAAAATAAATAGTCATGTTACACATACACTAAATATCATACATCATACATACACCCTGTATTAAATACGTTTGGACCCATTGCGAATACACGGATCCCCACTCCACACTTAAACGCGCGTGCACACGCGATTCGCGTTTCTCAGTTTTCATTCGCGTGCACAAACTTTATAAGCATTTGTGCACAAACATTATTCGCTTATGCACACAAACCTTTACATGGATCATACATCCCATAATTCATTAGACTCTTCGATGCACAAACTTTATGTAGTAGAATGCACAAACATTACTAGCTTATGTTCATAAAATCTTTACATGGACCATACGTTCCATAATTCATTAGACTCTTTGATGCACAAACTTTATAAGCATTGGTGCACAAACTTTATGTAGTAGAATGCACAAACATTACTAGCTTATGTTCACAAACCCTTACATGGACCACACATTCCATAATTCACTAGACAATTTGATGCACAAACTTTATATGGCAGAATGCACAAACATTACTCGTTTATGTTCACAAACCTTTACATATACCATACATTCCAGAATTTATTAGACTCTTTGATCCACAAACTTTATAAGCATATGTGCACAAACTTTATGTGGTATAATGCACAAACATTACACGTTTATGTTCAGAAGTATGACATTTCACAAGTAACTATCTACTCAAACATCTGTAACAAGCAAACCATCATTGTTAAAGGTAGATCTTATCCATTTTAAAAGAAAACCAACCTTTTATCATCTTAATTCCGTTTTAATAAACTTTCAATGATAAGAGGATGGAGATGAGGAGGATAACGATGATGAGAGGATGAGAGAATGACGAGGATGAGATGATGACAAGGATAAAAAATAACAGAACAAGGATGAGAGGATGACGATGAGGGAAAACGATGATGGGAACGAGTTCGGGATTGAGGCGCGTTGTTTATAATTTTATAAACTGTATGCTATACGTATAATGATCATTAATTGCGTATAATTAGATGGTATATGTACGAGTGTATGCAATTTGGATGTACACAAGGCATTTCTCTAAAATAAAACTCACCTTTGATCAATTTAGCCTTTCTTAAATTTTTTTACCAATTTTATCCATTTTTAATTCAAAGAATAAGTCTTATTAGTCCTTCCGTCTGCTTGACTAACGGTGATTGTTGCCATGACATGTTAACTACCATGTCACCCCATAGATATTCTTCAATGTGCAAGACACATGAACCTTCAAATTAATCCCTCTTTGATTTTGGTCAACTTAGTTTCTCTCAAATTTTTCGGTCAATTTCGTCTCTCTCAATTCAAAAAATCGGCACAATTAGTCATTTCGTCCGCTTGACTAATGGTGATTGTTGACGTGAGACGTTAACGACCATATCATCCCCTTTCACGTAGGCATCCTTACACTTTAACTATTAGGCTACCGGCATTATTGTTATATAATATTGCATATTATACTTAGAACGGTGAACGGTGTTACTAATAAATTACTCAAAAAATCAAACTTTTGCCACTAACAAGATTTAAACTTAACACATCAAGCTAAGCAAACAAGTGTCTTTCAACTAAGCTGTCAATTTTGTTTTGTAACAATACTGTAACCATTATATATTAAATTGTGTTATTATTAAATGACTTGAAAAATCAAATTTTTATCTTACGCGTATCACTCAAAACATAAAGCATGATACAAAAATGGTTGAATCTCTTACATGGTATGATTAATTATCTGACATAACCAAAGTAGATTGGGAAGTAATACAACAAAACCAGAGGTTCAAGCACCCAAAGAACAATCCTAAATAACGGAACAAAACAAAAAACAAAAATTGAATTGAGGTAATAACAAAACCCGATTAATTGTGAACTTGAAATTATATCATCTGATATTTCTCTTTAATTTATATCCACACAATCATAAACAGGTTGCTCCACAATTGATATCATTTCCAAATAGCAACTAAATTATATATCAACAACATACTTACCACCCAAAATCATAACAACCTGTAGAATCTCGAGCACCCTTCAACAGTTAAAATCAAAATCAGTTCCAGTGGGATAAATAAGAACCTGAACAATAGTAAAGGACTAAAAACATTACACTGCCTCCATGAAAAATAGAAGTCACTAAAATTTTAAATTTAGGGGAAAAATTTTATGTGCCTTCTTTCAAATACTCAGTTATTGATTCCAAATCTCTATATTTGATCACATTGATTTGCCAACATCAAACATCAACTTCCCAAGGGCTTTGAAAGCTACACATCATAAACAAACAAATCGTGAACATGGAATCGCTCAGCCAAATGTATAGATCCATTACCTAAAGTTATCACGATTTGGAACTTCGAAGGTGCATAAAAGTATCAAACTATGAACCTTCTAATATTAAGTTCAATATCCACTAATAGAGAAAAATATTATAGTTGAAGCATTGCAAATAATAATCATACTAACCAATCCACAACAACGGAAAATTTCTTAACATCCTTACCATCAACCAAGGCGGTTCTAATCACCTTAATGGATCAATAATTTCATATTTTTAACTTTCTAATCACCTTAATGGATCAATAATTTCATATTTTTAACTTTAACAATATGAATATATTCACCTAATCAGGAAAGAGCAAAAAAGTTGATAACAGGAGCAGTAATAATGAGAAAGTCTTATTATCCCTATGACATAATAACATAACCATAAAAAAAAAAAAAGAAATAAGACCTTCATGTAAACACAACCTTAATGAGAAGAGATAAATCAAGGAACGCTACCCAAAATTGAGGTAATTTTATTCTAGTCGTTTGCCAATAACATCACCCTCAAGTTCTGCATTTCCTGTAGTTGTGAATACTTGAATCTACATTGTTTTAAAATAGTTAATAACAATCAAAATAGTCGAAGGGTTGAAAAGAAATACACTACATATTTCACACAATTTGTAAAGCAAAAAGCATTGATAGTGGCACTTCAAAATGAATTTAGTAACTGACATATAATAGGAAAAACCATTAAAAAACCAACAGAAAAAAAGACTAAATTTAAAAAGCAAAAATGAAATTGTAAAAGAGATTGTAAATATTTGGAGGTTAGCTTTGAGTTATTGACCATTGACCATGTTAATTCCTTTTGGCCTAAAATTTGATAAATTAATCTTGACTAATGAGCATTTTCTGTCAAATAAAGTGACAAACATAATTTGAAAGTGTTATACCAATTTAGAAATTGACCAATGAAAAAATTGCCACATAATTTTGGGTGAAAAAAATAAGAACAAAAGTTGAGTTCTCTTTTGACAAGATAATAATATGTAGCTCCTGACGAGATTTATATCTCCAAGATTAATAGCTTTGATCTCAATTAGAGCGTGATAAACATTACTTGAGACCGTCGAGGATTGCAAATTCATATTGAATCATTCTTATTCTTCTTCAATCTATAATTGAGAGAGAGACCAACCAAGTATGAAAGATAGAACAAGTTCTTCTAATCCCCTTCGGATCAAAAGGTTGTGTTAGGTTGTTTCAATGGGACAACTACTTTTACTACTTTTACATAAGGCGTTAGGAAGAAAGGAATCGATAACATTTAGGCCGAACCTTTTAATTATAGTTAACCAAAACACATGACGTATAACAATAACTACTGATGAGTAATACTTAATAACAATGTACCCTATAATAATAGTTATAACAAGAAAATTGGGCTTAAGAGCTTCTCTAACAGCAAAAATATCTATCTCCATTATTTTAATGATGTCATTATAGGGTGCTTCCCGCCCCTGCCCCTCTCAGTTGACATCCCTAATTATGGATGTGATGGTATTTTTTACTAATGTTGTCAAATGGGCCAACTTAACCCATTTAAACTCGACCTATTTAATATGCAAGTTAAATGATATGGGGTTAAACGAGTTTTTATTCTTTACTGACTTTTTATATGTTTAGTCTATCAATTTAGTATGGATAAATGGGTCAATCCTCGGGATTAAGCCTATTTTACAGCATTGTGCATCGACCATAACAAAAAGCATGAAAGGGAAATAAATACTCATCACTTACAACTTCACAAGAGAATTCAGATTATTACAATCAATCTCAAACCACAAATCCAAACTGCTTCACATAATCAATAATAACAAATTATCATTATTATTGCAACCTTGATTGAAATCAAGAAGGGAAAGGCTTGTTTAGCAAGTTCTGGTGTAGTCACCACACCTCTGTATATGCCGGCCGCCATTTCTGGAAGGCAAGCAGCTGCGGTAACCTCGGGTCTGCGGGCAATTAACGGCAGCACCGTTCCTGTTGCTGGATCTCCCAGTCTTTGATTTGCTCACATCATAGAGCATCCTCGCAGCGTGTGAACTCAGCGAGAATTCCTCTGAGTCCAAATCGCTGTTTCCGACGAGGCCTTTGTAGTCGCCGTTGGCCTTAGTTGCTGTTGCCCTGCATAGATGAAGGTGGATGAGCATGACGAGCAGTGCTATGGAGAGAGTACCCTTTTTCATTTTGTGATCGATCGATCGGTGTCGGCAACTCTGTACTTTGTTCAGAGACAGACGCTGTGGTTCATTTATTGTTGATTATTTATTTAATGATGCCCCTCTTCCACTCTTGATGCTTTGAACAAGTCTCGCGTGAGGATTAGGATAAGGAATCTCTTGCAACCACGAGATGAGGGGGAAGTTTAGGCCTTGTGAGGGAAGTGTTGACTTATGTGGTTCATAGTCTTCGTGTCATTATCACCTGTAGGGATAAAATAAAATATTCATTTTAATTCAAAAACAGTGATACTACATGTACACCTAATAATGATACACCATACATACACCTGTATTATAATACCGTGGGTCCCTCAAAATAACCGCTCGACCACTCTCTCTCCCACTCACATCAAAACGCGTGTGACGCCACGCTTCCCGCTTCCACTTCGACTTCCTTTCGTATTCAGAGAAACCCCTTCATGTTCTTCCATCTCTTCACTCTCTTTATTCACTCTGTTTGGCCTCGTCTTCCCCTTTCTCTCCATTCTCTATGATTTTCAGCCTTCTTCACTTTCTCTAATCTGTTCCTGCGAGTACTTTGTGCTCTCTGCACTAAAATCACATATATCAGATTCTGCACTAAAATCTGATACGTTTGAATAAAATCACAGTGCTGTAAACAAGTGCTAAATGTTTGTGCACAGGTTCAGAAAATGTTTGTGCACATCATCATAAAATGTTTGTGCACTAAAAATCTGATATCATAATCTACAAAAATACTTAACTATGCATTAAGTAACATGCATAGATGTAAAATTTATGCATTATAATGTATAAAAGTGTGTGTACACATGTATGTGAACTAATTTTCATAAACTTTGTCCACTAAAAATGTATAAAGATTGCGAACTTGTTTATGTATGAATAAAATCACAGTGCTGTAAACAAGTGCTAAATGTTTGTGCATAGGTTCAGAAAATGTTTGTGCACTAAAAATCTGATATCATAATCTACAAAAATACTTAACTATGCATTAAGTAACATGCATAGATGTAAAATTTATGCATTATAATGTATAAAAGTGTGTGTACACATGTATGTGAACTAATTTTCATAAACTTTGTCAACTAAAAATTGTGGAACTAGGTTTCCCTAGTTATTCCAATTGTTTAATACAATATGTTTTGATGATGACAAATACAATATGCTCTAATTGTCTATGCTCATTGTATATGCTTATATTTGTAGAACTAGGTTTCCCTAGTTGTTATATATCTTGATGATAACAAAAAGTACACAACAAATAGATAATGACAATTAGAATGCAAAAGGATGTTATATGCTAAATAGAATACATTTGATATTGTAT
>QANU01043014.1:199350-227422 GCA_003254905.1 Nissolia schottii
TTATGTTTGAATAAAATCACAGTGCTGTAAACAAGTGCTAAATGTTTGTGCATAGGTTCAGAAAATGTTTGTGCACATCATCATAAAATGTTTGTGCACTAAAAATCTGATATCATAATTTGCAATATTACGTTGTGCACTCTATTCAGATTTCATATTCTGTAACATAGACCCTTATCACCATTGTTAAAGATAGATTTCATCTATTTTAAAAAGAAAACCAACATTTAATCATCTTAATTCCATTTTAATCAAATTTGACATGATAAGAGGATGAAGATGAAGAGGATGAGAAGGATGATGATGATGAGAGGATGAAAGAATGACGAGGATGACGATGACGACAATGAACGTAACAGAACAAGGATGAGAGGTTGAAGATGATACGTGAAAACGATGACGAGAACGGGGTTCGGGGTTGGGGGCGCGCGTTGTGTATAATTATACGTTTTACATATAATCATCATTAATTACGTATAAAACCGTATAAAAGAGGGGTGTATGTACGGGTGTATCATTTTGGGGTGTACATGGAGCATTTTTGAAAAAAATGGTGTTGTTAGTCGTTCTGTCTGCTTGACTAACGGTGATTGTTGACATGACATGTTAACTACCATGTCACTCCTTTCACATAGACATTCTTCCATGTGCGAGACACATGAATCTTCAAATTAATCCCTCTTAATTTTGATTTCGGTCAACTTAGTCTCTCCTAAATTTTTTGGCCAATTTTGACCATCTCAATACAAAAAAATTGCCACAATTAGTCCTTTCGTCTGCTTGACTAATGGTGGTTGTTGACGTGACACATTAACCATTACATTATCCCCTTCTACGTAGACATCCTTACACTTTAACTATTAGACTACCGAGGTCATTGTTATATAATATTGCATATTATATATATATATATATATATTATACTTATAACGGTGAACGGTGTTACTAATAAATTATTCAAAAAATCCAACTTTTGCCACTAGCAGGAGTTAAACTTTATACATCAAGCTTTCAATTTTGTTGTGCTACAATATTGCAACTATTATATATTAAATTGTGTTATTATTAAATGACTTGAACAATCAATTTTTATGAAAAGATGACACAAATAAAAATTTTAATAAATCAATCTAATAGAGTACAGTTAATGAAAAAGTTTATTTTGATAGAAAAAATCATATCCATATAAAAAAATTATATATATAAAAAATGTATTAAAAATCATATGAAAAATGTGTATGATTTTTTAAATATATAAAAATAATTTTTNGATAAAAATTTTAATAAATCAATCTAATAGAGTATAGTTAATGAAAAAGTTTATTTTGATAGAAAAAATCATATCCATATAAAAAAATTATATATATAAAAAATGTATTAAAAATCATATGAAAAATGTGTATGATTTTTTAAATATATAAAAATAATTTTTATACAATATAAAAAAAATCATATATATATATATATAAATTGTATAAAAAATGATTATATATATATATATCATATGAGTTTTTTTTCTTAATATATAAAAAATGTATATGATTTTTCCTAACAAAAAATGTGTGTGTGTATATATATTGTTTAACAAAAATGATTTTTCTATTCGAATCATATTTTAATAAAATTTAGAAAAAATAATTTTTGTTAAACATTATATATATATATATCATGTAATTCAAAATATTAATTTTAAATCTCTCACACACACATACAATTTATTTAGTTAGAAAAAAAACATTTACATTTTTTTATACATTATATTTTTTTCTATACGTATATGACTTTTTTAAATGAAGTAAACTTTTTCATTAACTATACTTTATTAGAGTTATTCTAAGTCTATTAAAATTTTTGAGCCGTCATTATAAAAGTTTAATTTTTTAAATCATTTATTATTAGCACAATTTAGATATAATATATATATATATATATATATATATAATGGTTACAATATTATAACACAACAAAATTGACAATTTAGTTGAAAGACACTTGCTTACTTAGCTTGATGTACTGGCTTTAACTCCTGCTAGTGGCAAAAGTTGGATTTTTTGAGTTATTTATTAGTAACACTGTTCATGTATAAAATAGATATAATATATGCAACATTATATAATAATAACACTGGTAGTCTAGTACCTGGATGCTTACTGTTGATTATATTTACAATATTAAGATATGATGACAAACATTATATGAATGTTTAATGTGTGTTAAAGTGTTTCAGGAAAAGTCAAACCCAAAGTTTTTTTAACAACTGAAAAATCATTTCTTGGTTCTTGGCCCAAGTTTATTTTTGATGCAAAAATAAAAAAGAAAAGGCTCTAAACCCATCACTTTCAGGCAAATAAAAGAAATAAAATTCTAGCAACCCAAATAACAAGGCCCATAACGTGGAGAAGCAAAGGAAGCTGAATTTATTATTTGAAAAAAAAAAGTCAAAGAAGAAA
This sequence comes from Nissolia schottii, assembly GCA_003254905.1. NCBI lineage: Eukaryota > Viridiplantae > Streptophyta > Magnoliopsida > Fabales > Fabaceae > Nissolia > Nissolia schottii. Next base: position 201,801 of record QANU01043014.1, read on the forward strand.
AAGAACAAGGCTGACGTGACAAGACTAGAAAACATGGGGAAGCAGCGAAATTTCTGACGGAAAAAAGTCAAAGAAGAGAAAGAAGACATGCTGAGGAGGCATCAATTTTTTGTAAAAGAAAAGAAAAGAAAAGAAAGGGAAAGTTAATTAAGCAGCAAACATTTCGAACGTTGGAAAAGAAAGAAGCAACAAAGAAGGAAAACGTGTTACAGTAAATAAAGAAAGAAGAAGATTGTCATGACTTTGGAAAAGCAAGAAAAGAAGGATACACTGCAGGAGAAGAAATAAAAAAGGTGTCAGAATTTTAGAAAAAAAAAAGAGAGAAGGGAAGAGAAAGGAAGTTGTCGTGCTGTACTATATGATATAATACATAAAGAAATGCTATGACACAACTGACAAAGAAATGCTCGGAGAATATGGTACAAAAAGAAAAATGCACGAACCAATGAGAGATGGACAACACATCAACATTCATAATTTTCAAACCTACAATGGTCAAAGAAAATTAAGCATATAAAAGAGGATGATGTGACCATTCAGAGGTAGAAAAAGAAGAGCAAAAACAGTATACTAAAAGGCCTACAATCTAAACCATTATTTTATTCTTTTTCTCCTCTCAAGACTTACTTACTCTGAAATCTTCTACATAATCGTTTGTTCTGATTTACTTCTTTGTGAGAGAAGCATTGTTTTGTTTGAGAGTCTTTGAGAGTAAAAGAGGCAGAGTTTAGACAGATTTTCTTTTTGAGAAAAGCCATATTTGTGTATCTCTGTTCTTGAGTGTTTTGAATTTCTGTGAGGATTATTTGAGAGCTTGTTTTTGTTTTTTTAATTGGTGTTTGTATTGGAAAGTCTTGTGAAAGAAGAGTGATTTAGGTGTTTGAAGAACTAGACATAGATTCCTAACTCTTACGAATCAAACCAGCATAAATTCTGTGTGTGGCCTGCTCTCCCCTTTACTATTTACATTTCCCATCTTTTAAAAGAAATTCTGTTTTCGTTTTTAGAAAAAGAACCTTTTCAGAAAATTTGTCTCGCTGAATTCAAGGAGATATCTCTTGAAAGTTTAGGAGATAACTTTTCTTAAGAGGGTTTGATTTTTCGAAATAGTACCTGCTTAGATTCAACCTCCCTTAGCTAAGCCACATAAAACTATCAATGACATCATAGCACGAGTTTCTAAGTATAACAAGCCTAACAGTTGAGAAAAAAGATCCATATCTTAGATAACAAAACCATATGGCTAGACCAGTTCAGTACAACCTAGCAGAAGGACAATCCACTGCTCGTCCTCCTTCTTTCAATGGATCAAATTATCCATACTGGAAGGAAAGGATGAGAATTTTCATACAGTCTACCGACTATGATATTTGGATGACCATCACAAGGGGTCCCACTATTCCAATGAAGACAACAACAGAAGATGGTAGGGAGAAACAAATTCCCAAAACTGAAGACGCGTGGAATACAAAAGAAAAGAAACAAATTGAGACCAATGCCAAAGCCCTGAATCTGATATTGTGCGCAATTAGTTTCGAAGAATATAGAAAGGTATCCAGATGTACATCAGCAAAAGAAATTTGGGACAAGCTGCAAATTACTCATGAAGGTACGAAACAAATCAAACTGAATAAAATCGATATGTTAACCAGAGAATATGAGTTATTTGAGATGAAGGAGAGTGAAAGCATAGATGAGATGTTCGAAAGATTTGATGTGATCATCAACAATCTGGACATGGCTGGAAAGATGAAGAGCTGGTAACGAAGATCCTAAGAAGTCTCACCGATAAGTGGACTTCTAAGATCGCTGCAATTCACGAAGGAAGGGACATTGAAACTCTCACTTATGATGAGTTGAGAGGGAAACTCTCACATTGAAGCTCTCACATAAACATTACATCGCAATTATAGTTCTACGTTTGGCAATCACATAAACATTTCACATAAACATTATTTCACATACAGTATGGCAAATTCAGGGTCTGAATTTGCCACACCATTTGGCAAATTCATATCCTGTAAGAAAAAAAAATTTATAGGTTCTGAATTTACCACACCATTTGGCAAATTCATACCCTGTCAAAAAAAATTTATACTTCTAAATTTGCCAAAAGGGGTGGCAAATTCAAAACTGGAACTCATACATCTGTAATTTTTTTTCCTCAGCCGTATATCTGGAATACTTTATTTTTCAACCCATAAAAAGGTAAAAATCCCCTCAATTTCATGCTTAGTCAATTTTTATGAATTCCACATCGGAAAGAATAACTTGAGTGAGATAAGAAAGTGGGTTATAAAAGATGCGTTTAAACTTCACTACTTCCTTCACACTTCCACTCTTTCTCTTTTCTTAGGTTATTTATGGCTAGCCCATTGGCTTCGTTAGAACCAGCTGGGTCATTGTCTTATAAAAATTGGTTATCTTGTAAAATTACTTGATTCCTAACTTGCAAAATTTTGATAAATTTTAGTCATGTTATTTGCTTTGTTGTGATATGCATCTGCAAAATTTATTGCGCAAATTACGTACGTAGTTTACTTACAAAATTTGGATAACGGTTTAAGAGAATAAATTAAGTTTCATAACTTCTTATTGGATAGGAGAGATGCCCTCCATTAAGACATGAATGTGGTAGAACTTGAAAGTACTAGAATTATAAAGTTTAGGAATTAATGTGTCACTTTTTTTAAATTGAGGGATCAAATAGGGCAAAGGAGTAAAGTTTAGGGATTAAATAGGGTATTAACCCAAAATCAAAAGGTTTAGATATAAAATTGGAATCTTTAAAAAGCTACTAAAAGTTTTCAATTTATATGAAAAGATTAAATAAATCTTACTACAGAGATATTAATAAGTTGTATCACTCAAAACATAAAGCATGATACAAAAATGGTTGAATCTCTTACATGGTATGATTAATTATCTGACATAACCAAAGTAGATTGGGAAGTAATACAACAAAACCAGAGGTTCAAGCACCCAAAGAACAATCCTAAATAACGGAACAAAACAATAAACAAAAATTGAATTGAGGTAATTACAAAACCCCATTAATTGTGAACTTGAAATTATATCATCTGATATTTCTCTTTAATTTATATCCACCCAATCATAAAGAAGTTGCTCCACAATTGATATCATTTCCAAATAGCAACTAAATTATATATCAACAACATACTTACCACCCAAAATCATAAGAACCTGTAAATCTCGAGCACCCTTCAACAGTTAAAATCAAAATCAGTTCCAGTGGGATAAATAAGAACATGAACAAGTAAAGGACTAAAAACATTACACTGCCTCCATGAAAAATAGAAGTCACTAAAATTTTAAATTGAGGGGAAAAATTATATGTGCCTTCTTTCAAATACTCAGTTATTGATTCCAAATCTCTATATTTGATCACATTGATTTGCCAACATGAAATATCAACTTCCCAAGTGCTTTGAAAGCTACACATCATAAACAAACAAATCGTGAACATGTAATCGCTCAGCCAAATGTATAGATCCATTACCTAAAGTTATCACGATTTGGAACTTCGAAGGTGCATAAAAGTATCAATTGTAGGAGAAAGATAGGTAACGGAGAAATAACATTTGTATTATCTGAGTTGTGCAGTCTTTACATAGGAGGCTGAGCCTATTTAGAGGCTAAAGACCCAACGGCCAAAACACAACGGCCAAAAATAAATTACAATCAATTTAAAAGATTATAATTAAATCAAATCAAATCAGTAACATAAATTATTCATAACACCCTCCCTCAAGCTAAAGCTCCCTGAGCTTTAAGTTTATCATAGTTCAACGGAGGGCTGAGTATGGCGAAACCAACAAAACGGCAACAAAGGCTGGGCAGAACCAGCGAAGGCAACAGTGGCTGGGTGGAACCAGCAAAGGTAACAACAGAGACAACATCAGGAGTTGGGCGGAACCAACAAAGACAACATCGAGAGCTAGGCGGAACTAGCAAAGGTAATAATGATAGGCAACATCGAAGACTGCACGGAGGTAGCGGCAGGCAACATCGAAGACTGCATGGAGGCAGCGATTACGGAGAACATTGGATACTGCATGGAAGCAGCGATAGGCAACATCGGAGACTTGGAGAAAAGCACTGATCTGGCAACGGCAACAGCGTGGGCCTGGCAGGAGGCGACGACGAAGGATGCAAAGGCGACGAAGGTGGTGGCAATGATGGCAATAGGAAAGAGCGGCGGAGGTGGAGGTGGCGGAGACAAGATTGCTCACAGAGGGTGCCATGGCTCTGATACCATGTTAAACATCGTGATAAAACCGATAAATGCGACACCCAAAAATACAAGAGAAAGATAGATAACAGAGAAATTACAATTGTATTATCTGAGTTGTGTAGCCTATTTATATGTTGAAGACTCAACGGCCAAAAACAAATCACAATCAAATCAAACCAGTAACATACATTATTCTTAACACCCTCCCTCAAGCTAAAGCTCCCCGAGCTTTAAGCTTGTCATAGTTAAACGGAGGACAAAGTATGGCGGAACCAACAAAACGGCAACAAAGGCTGGGCGGAACCAGCGAAGGCAGCAGTGGCTGGGCGGAATCAACAAAGGTAACAACAGAGGCAGCATCAGGAGCTGGGCGGAACCAACAAAGGCAACATCGAGAGCTAGGCGGAACTAGCAAACGTAACAATGATAGGCAACATCGAAGACTGCACGGAGGCAGCGGCAGGATCGGAGACTGCATGGAGGCAGCGATTACGAAGAACATTGGATACAGCACAGAAGCAGCGATAGGCAACATCGGAGCCTTGGAGAAAAGCACTGATTTGGAAACGGCGACGGCGTGGGCCTGGCAGGAGGCGACGATGACGTGGAAGATGGACTCGGCAGCGGATTCGACCTCGGAGAGTGGCGCGGCAGATGTCGAGGATGCGTTCGGGGTTCTTCTCGAAGGAGTCAGGGGAAAAATATTAAGTTCAATATCCACTAACAGAGAAAAATATTATAGTTGAAGCATTGCAAATAATAATCATACTAACTAATCCACAACAACGGAAAATTTCTTAACATCCTTACCATCAACCAAGGCAGTTCTAATCACCTTAATGGATCAATACTTTCATATTTTTAACTTTCTAATCACCTTAATGGATCAATAATTTCATTTTTTTAAATTTAACAATATGAATATATTCACCTAATCAGGAAAGAGCAAAAAAGTTGATAACAGGAGCAGTAATAATGACAAAGTCTTATTATCCCTATGACATAATAACATAACCATAAAAAAGAAAAAGAAAAAGAAATAAGACCTTTATGTAAACACAACCTTAATAAGAAGAGATAAATCAAGGAACACTACCCAAAATTGAGGTAATTTTATTCTAGTCGTTTACCAATAACATCACCCTCAAGTTCTGCATTTACTGTAGTTGTGAATGCTTGAATCTACATTGTTTTAAAATAGTTAATAACAATTAAAGTAAATAGAAGTGCAATGTCAAAACCATAATACAAAATCAAAATAGTCGAAGGGTTGAAAAGAAATACTCTACATATTTCACACAATTTGTAAAGCAAAAAGCATTGATAGTGGCACTTCAAAATGAATTTAGTAACTGACATATAAGAGGAAAAACCATTAAAAAACCAAAAGAAAAAAAGACTAAATTTAAAAAGCAAAAATGAAATTATAAAAGAGATTGTAAATATTAGGAGGTTAGCTTTGAGTTATTGACCATTGACCATGTTAATTCCTTTTGGCCTAAAATTTGATAAATTAATCTTGACTAATGAGCATTTTCTGTCAAATAAAGTGACAAATGTAATTTGAAAAAATTGCCACATAATTTTGAGTGAAAAAAATAAGAACAAAAGTTGAGTACTCTTTTGACAAGATAATAATATGTAGCTCCTGACGAGATTTATATCTCCAAGATTAATAGCTTTGATCTCAATTGGAGCGTGATAAACATTACTTGAGACCGTCGAGGATTGCAAATTCATATTGAATCGTTCTTATTCTTCTTCAATCTATAGTTGAGAGAGAGACCAACCAAGTATGAGAGATAGAACAAGTTCTTCTATTTCCCTTCGGATCAAAAGGTTGTGTTATGTTGTTATAAAGGGACAACTACTTTTACTACTTTTACATAAGGCGTTAGGAATAAAGGTCTTTTTAAATATCGATAACCTTTAGGCCAAGCCTTTTAATTATAGTTAACCAAAACACTTGACGTATAACAATAACTACTGATGAGTAATACTTAATAACAATGTACCCAATAATAATAGTTATAACAAGAAAATTGGGCTTAAGAGCTTCTCTAAAAACAAAAATATCTATCTCCATTATTTTAATGATGTCATTATAGGGTGCTTCCCGCCTCTGCCCCTCTCAGTTGACATCCCTAATTATGGATGTGATGGTATTATTTACTAATGTTGTCAAATGGGCCAACCTAACCCATTTAAACTCGACCTATTTAATATGCAGGTTAAACGATATGGGTTAAACGAGTTTTTATTTTCTGCTGGCTATTTTGTTTTATATGTTTAGTCTATCAATTTAGTATGGATAAATGGGTCAATCCACAAGGTCAAGCCTATCTTAACTTTTAAAATTATCGAACGACCAATCAAGCTCATTTAAGGCTAGCCCATTTAACTTGTAAGTTAAACAAAGTTTTTATTTTTTGCATGTGAGTTTTTGTACTTTTAGCCCACCCATTTAATATGCATAAACGGATCAGTCTGTGGGTCGAACCTATCTTGATGGCCCTTTCATTTACTATTTACAAAATCAACTTATGTAATATATTTTTTCTTTTCAATGAATAGCATGCTTAGTCATACATATTAGATGTTCGTTAGAAGAATTAAACACAATTCTTCAACTTACGCATTCAACACAAGACCAAAATAGACGTCACTTTAGTTGTTAGCTCTTGAAAATTTATTTAAAATGTTTATCCACATGAAAATATGTAAATTCTACTACGTTAATAAAAAAAATTAATAATAGTAAATATACTCTTTAAATCACTCGCTGTTTTAGATTTTTTAATTCCTGTACATTTAGCTAAAGTCATAGTTAAAATAGATAACCTTATCAAAACATTGATATCGTAGGAACAACCTAAAATTAATCTAAATATCAATCTATAATATTATTAAAAATTTAATTGATTAATTTATTAATTTTAATTTAAGCGATCGAGTTAAAAACCATAAATCAAAAACAAAATCAATATTTAGTGGCTTGACTTATTCCACCTAAAAAAANAAAAGATTAAATAAATCTTACTACAGAGATATTAATAAGTTGTATCACTCAAAACATAAAGCATGATACAAAAATGGTTGAATCTCTTACATGGTATGATTAATTATCTGACATAACCAAAGTAGATTGGGAAGTAATACAACAAAACCAGAGGTTCAAGCACCCAAAGAACAATCCTAAATAACGGAACAAAACAATAAACAAAAATTGAATTGAGGTAATTACAAAACCCCATTAATTGTGAACTTGAAATTATATCATCTGATATTTCTCTTTAATTTATATCCACCCAATCATAAAGAAGTTGCTCCACAATTGATATCATTTCCAAATAGCAACTAAATTATATATCAACAACATACTTACCACCCAAAATCATAAGAACCTGTAAATCTCGAGCACCCTTCAACAGTTAAAATCAAAATCAGTTCCAGTGGGATAAATAAGAACATGAACAAGTAAAGGACTAAAAACATTACACTGCCTCCATGAAAAATAGAAGTCACTAAAATTTTAAATTGAGGGGAAAAATTATATGTGCCTTCTTTCAAATACTCAGTTATTGATTCCAAATCTCTATATTTGATCACATTGATTTGCCAACATGAAATATCAACTTCCCAAGTGCTTTGAAAGCTACACATCATAAACAAACAAATCGTGAACATGTAATCGCTCAGCCAAATGTATAGATCCATTACCTAAAGTTATCACGATTTGGAACTTCGAAGGTGCATAAAAGTATCAATTGTAGGAGAAAGATAGGTAACGGAGAAATAACATTTGTATTATCTGAGTTGTGCAGTCTTTACATAGGAGGCTGAGCCTATTTAGAGGCTAAAGACCCAACGGCCAAAACACAACGGCCAAAAATAAATTACAATCAATTTAAAAGATTATAATTAAATCAAATCAAATCAGTAACATAAATTATTCATAACACCCTCCCTCAAGCTAAAGCTCCCTGAGCTTTAAGTTTATCATAGTTCAACGGAGGGCTGAGTATGGCGAAACCAACAAAACGGCAACAAAGGCTGGGCAGAACCAGCGAAGGCAACAGTGGCTGGGTGGAACCAGCAAAGGTAACAACAGAGACAACATCAGGAGTTGGGCGGAACCAACAAAGACAACATCGAGAGCTAGGCGGAACTAGCAAAGGTAATAATGATAGGCAACATCGAAGACTGCACGGAGGTAGCGGCAGGCAACATCGAAGACTGCATGGAGGCAGCGATTACGGAGAACATTGGATACTGCATGGAAGCAGCGATAGGCAACATCGGAGACTTGGAGAAAAGCACTGATCTGGCAACGGCAACAGCGTGGGCCTGGCAGGAGGCGACGACGAAGGATGCAAAGGCGACGAAGGTGGTGGCAATGATGGCAATAGGAAAGAGCGGCGGAGGTGGAGGTGGCGGAGACAAGATTGCTCACAGAGGGTGCCATGGCTCTGATACCATGTTAAACATCGTGATAAAACCGATAAATGCGACACCCAAAAATACAAGAGAAAGATAGATAACAGAGAAATTACAATTGTATTATCTGAGTTGTGTAGCCTATTTATATGTTGAAGACTCAACGGCCAAAAACAAATCACAATCAAATCAAACCAGTAACATACATTATTCTTAACACCCTCCCTCAAGCTAAAGCTCCCCGAGCTTTAAGCTTGTCATAGTTAAACGGAGGACAAAGTATGGCGGAACCAACAAAACGGCAACAAAGGCTGGGCGGAACCAGCGAAGGCAGCAGTGGCTGGGCGGAATCAACAAAGGTAACAACAGAGGCAGCATCAGGAGCTGGGCGGAACCAACAAAGGCAACATCGAGAGCTAGGCGGAACTAGCAAACGTAACAATGATAGGCAACATCGAAGACTGCACGGAGGCAGCGGCAGGATCGGAGACTGCATGGAGGCAGCGATTACGAAGAACATTGGATACAGCACAGAAGCAGCGATAGGCAACATCGGAGCCTTGGAGAAAAGCACTGATTTGGAAACGGCGACGGCGTGGGCCTGGCAGGAGGCGACGATGACGTGGAAGATGGACTCGGCAGCGGATTCGACCTCGGAGAGTGGCGCGGCAGATGTCGAGGATGCGTTCGGGGTTCTTCTCGAAGGAGTCAGGGGAAAAATATTAAGTTCAATATCCACTAACAGAGAAAAATATTATAGTTGAAGCATTGCAAATAATAATCATACTAACTAATCCACAACAACGGAAAATTTCTTAACATCCTTACCATCAACCAAGGCAGTTCTAATCACCTTAATGGATCAATACTTTCATATTTTTAACTTTCTAATCACCTTAATGGATCAATAATTTCATTTTTTTAAATTTAACAATATGAATATATTCACCTAATCAGGAAAGAGCAAAAAAGTTGATAACGGGAGCAGTAATAATGACAAAGTCTTATTATCCCTATGACATAATAACATAACCATAAAAAAGAAAAAGAAAAAGAAATAAGACCTTTATGTAAACACAACCTTAATAAGAAGAGATAAATCAAGGAACACTACCCAAAATTGAGGTAATTTTATTCTAGTCGTTTACCAATAACATCACCCTCAAGTTCTGCATTTACTGTAGTTGTGAATGCTTGAATCTACATTGTTTTAAAATAGTTAATAACAATTAAAGTAAATAGAAGTGCAATGTCAAAACCATAATACAAAATCAAAATAGTCGAAGGGTTGAAAAGAAATACTCTACATATTTCACACAATTTGTAAAGCAAAAAGCATTGATAGTGGCACTTCAAAATGAATTTAGTAACTGACATATAAGAGGAAAAACCATTAAAAAACCAAAAGAAAAAAAGACTAAATTTAAAAAGCAAAAATGAAATTATAAAAGAGATTGTAAATATTAGGAGGTTAGCTTTGAGTTATTGACCATTGACCATGTTAATTCCTTTTGGCCTAAAATTTGATAAATTAATCTTGACTAATGAGCATTTTCTGTCAAATAAAGTGACAAATGTAATTTGAAAAAATTGCCACATAATTTTGAGTGAAAAAAATAAGAACAAAAGTTGAGTACTCTTTTGACAAGATAATAATATGTAGCTCCTGACGAGATTTATATCTCCAAGATTAATAGCTTTGATCTCAATTGGAGCGTGATAAACATTACTTGAGACCGTCGAGGATTGCAAATTCATATTGAATCGTTCTTATTCTTCTTCAATCTATAGTTGAGAGAGAGACCAACCAAGTATGAGAGATAGAACAAGTTCTTCTATTTCCCTTCGGATCAAAAGGTTGTGTTATGTTGTTATAAAGGGACAACTACTTTTACTACTTTTACATAAGGCGTTAGGAATAAAGGTCTTTTTAAATATCGATAACCTTTAGGCCAAGCCTTTTAATTATAGTTAACCAAAACACTTGACGTATAACAATAACTACTGATGAGTAATACTTAATAACAATGTACCCAATAATAATAGTTATAACAAGAAAATTGGGCTTAAGAGCTTCTCTAAAAACAAAAATATCTATCTCCATTATTTTAATGATGTCATTATAGGGTGCTTCCCGCCTCTGCCCCTCTCAGTTGACATCCCTAATTATGGATGTGATGGTATTATTTACTAATGTTGTCAAATGGGCCAACCTAACCCATTTAAACTCGACCTATTTAATATGCAGGTTAAACGATATGGGTTAAACGAGTTTTTATTTTCTGCTGGCTATTTTGTTTTATATGTTTAGTCTATCAATTTAGTATGGATAAATGGGTCAATCCACAAGGTCAAGCCTATCTTAACTTTTAAAATTATCGAACGACCAATCAAGCTCATTTAAGGCTAGCCCATTTAACTTGTAAGTTAAACAAAGTTTTTATTTTTTGCATGTGAGTTTTTGTACTTTTAGCCCACCCATTTAATATGCATAAACGGATCAGTCTGTGGGTCGAACCTATCTTGACGGCCCTTTCATTTACTATTTACAAAATCAACTTATGTAATATATTTTTTCTTTTCAATGAATAGCATGCTTAGTCATACATATTAGATGTTCGTTAGAAGAATTAAACACAATTCTTCAACTTACGCATTCAACACAAGACCAAAATAGACGTCACTTTAGTTGTTAGCTCTTGAAAATTTATTTAAAATGTTTATCCACATGAAAATATGTAAATTCTACTACGTTAATAAAAAAAATTAATAATAGTAAATATACTCTTTAAATCACTCGCTGTTTTAGATTTTTTAATTCCTGTACATTTAGCTAAAGTCATAGTTAAAATAGATAACCTTATCAAAACATTGATATCGTAGGAACAACCTAAAATTAATCTAAATATCAATCTATAATATTATTAAAAATTTAATTGATTAATTTATTAATTTTAATTTAAGCGATCGAGTTAAAAACCATAAATCAAAAACAAAATCAATATTTAGTGGCTTGACTTATTCCACCTAAAAAAAATCATTAACTATATATATATATATATGTATATGTATGTATGGTGGATTTTACAACAGAAAAAAAATTGTCTTTGGTTCAAATCAGTTTTTTAAGTAGAGACAATTTTTTCATCTTTAACAAGAAAAATATATTAGAAGTTAGAGATAGCAAATGCAAAAAATGCCACTGAATACAAAATCGTTCAGCAGCAAGTGACCTAAACAAATAACCACCGCGGAGGCGAGGGACGGAGTGACATCCACTAACAATGTCGTTGTGGAGCTGCTGTCATGATAATAGGTATGCCGCTCTTTCCCTCTCTAAACTTCCTTCTTTGCTTCGTTTTCGATTTCAATTCCAATCCCCAAACCCTCTTCCTTTCTCTATCTCACTCTGCGGATCCTGTCCTCTCATTCCCGAAACCCTAACCATCCCGAATCTTCGAGATCTTCTCCCTTTCACAACCCTGACGATGCCGTTGCTTCCTTCCATCGCATGCTCTCTATGCGTCGTACCCCGCCCATTGTCGAATTTGGCAAGATTCTAGGGTCCCTTGCGAAGATGAAGCATTTCCCCACTGCTATTTCCCTTTTCAAGCAATTGGAGATCAGGGGAATTACGCCAGACATCGTCAATCTAAGCATCTTGATCAATTGTTACTGCCACATGGGTCAAATGGCTTTGGCTTTCTCTGCATTCTCAAAGATTCTCAAGATGGGTTATCAGCCAGATACCATAACCCTGACAACACTCATGAAAGGCCTCTGTCTCAATGGCGAGGTCGAGAAAGCACTCCGCTTTCATGATAGAGTTGTAGCTCAAGGGTTTCAGTTGAACGAAGTTAGTTACGGCACCTTGATCAAGGGCCTATGTCAAATAGGACGGACAGAAGCTGCCATTCTGGTGCTAAGAAAGATCCAAGGACTAGGTGTTATGCCTAACGTGGTCATTTACAGCACAATCATTGATAGCATGTGTAAAGATAAACTTATAACAGAGGCATATGGTTTATATTCTGAAATGGTTGGCAGGGGAATATCTCCTGATGTTGTGACTTACAGTACTCTAATCTATGGATTGTGTGTTGTGGGTCATTTGAAAGAAGCAATTGATTTGTTGAATGAGATGGTGTTGAACAGGATTAGTCCGAATGTTCATACGTATAGCACTTTAATCGATGGATTTTGTAAGGAAGGAAATGTCAAACAAGCTAAAAATTTGTTAGCTGTGATGATTAAAGATGGTGTTGAACCAAGTGTTGTTACTTACAATAGTCTAATGGACGGATATTGCTTAGTTAATGAAGTAAAAAAGGCTAAATATTTATTCAACACTATGGCCTCAAGACGAGTGACGCCTGCTGTTCACAGCTACAATATCATGATTAATGGATTATGTAAGATTAAAATGGTGGATGAAGCCATGAAACTCTTCAAAGACATGTGTTGTAGAGATGTCACTCCTGATGTTGTAACTTACAATACTCTTATCGATGGGATGTGCAAATTAGGGAGAATTAGTTGTGCTTGGAAGCTTATCAATGAGATGCGTAATAGAGGTCAACCTGCTAATGTAATCACTTACAATACCTTACTAGATGCTTTATGCAAAAACCATCAACTGGACAAGGCAATTGCATTGTTCGCGGAAATGAAAGACCAAGGAATTCATCCAAATATGCACACATACACTATACTCATTGATGGACTATGCAAGGGCGGAAGGCTTAGGATTGCACAAGAGGTTTTTCAGGATCTTTTGATTAAAGGTTGGAAACCAGACGTTTACACATATAGTGTTATGATCAACGGCCTTTGTAAAGAGAGCTTGTTTGATGAAGCATTGGATTTGCTATCAGAGATGGAAGACAATGATTGCTCACCCAATGTTGTAACTTTTGAAACTATTATTCGTGCTTTTTTTGAAAAAGATGAAAATGATAAAGCAGATAAACTTCTTCGTGAAATGGTTGCTAGAGGCCTATTACAGGGGCGAAAGTAGGCGAGATGCTTTCCAGTTGCACATCACAAAATGTAGAGTTTGTACTAATGGTCAAAATGTTTTCTACATTTGTGTTTATTATGCATTCATTTTGATCTTTTGTCCATTATTGATTTATATTGGAATGGGCTGCTATTGCGCATTGTAAGATGATACTTTTCTGTTAAACTTTATTCAATTTATTGTTAATGGTTTTATTTAGTTGGAATTTTTTGTAGCAAGAAATCTAACCGTTGATACTTTTGGTTTGATATTGTTTTCGCCTTCATTGTGTTGGATCCGTTTTAATTCTCTTTCCTTTCCAAGATTTTGTTTGTTAAAGGTATTTCTGCTATAGTTTTTCTGTCCACTCCAACCTTTTTCGCTCTTTTACTATTTTGGATTTTAAGTTTCCATTCCCAAAGCAGTGAAACAGATTCTAGGATGCCACAGGTTGATCTTATAGCCCTTGACTATGTCTTTCCACCTCTGAAATGATCAGGTTCAAACTTCAAACATTGTTGTTTAGTCAATGCCACAGGTTGACACTATAGCCCTTGACTAGCATTGTGTGTCACCTGCTTCTGATATACTAGTCATTGCTTCCAAAATAATTAGGGGTTTTAAGTTTCAAACTTTATGCAGGAGTGATTGAGCTGTTCATGTCTTTATTCATAAAGAATGAGAATAATTACTGAATAACAAGGATAATCTTGCCACCGAAGATAAACAGTACCCAAATTTTAAGGTTATATTGAATGAACATAAATGGCCAATTTTCTGTTATGAATTTTTTGGACATTAAATTTTTAGTAGTATCCAGCTTGGTCCTTTTGTTATTGTATTTGTTATTTATTTTAGTTGTTACTTATGTTTTTGGTTACCTTTACATCTGCAGGTTCCATTTCTATCGCACTTTGCATGTTGTTGCTTGATATGGCATGGTGTGCATTCAGTTAGTTCTTGCTGAAGTTGTTGCTAAAAGAAAGAATTCAGTGGGGGGTATTAATGATTCATTATCGAGCTAAAATGGATTTTGGTTTTTTTTCTTTTTTCTTTTTCCCAATTTAAAATCTGGTCCCATGCAGCAGGGTATTGACTAAGGTAGACATGTAACCTTGTAAAGCATCTATTCATATTTAGCATATTAGTTGGTGCTTTACCAACAGAAGATATTGTTAAGTTTATGGACCTGATTTTTTTTTTCCGCAACAATTAACTATCTACGCATGGAAGAATTTATTTGGGGGATTGGCCAAAGTTTTTAATTATACCAAATGAACATGCCCTTTTACTGTATGTTTTGCAAAACTTTCCCTGTACCCATATCTAAACCATTCTTCTTTTTACTGATATAATTTCTAGTTACTTGTCTACAATTCTTCATAGAGATTTTTGCACTGTCTCAATTCCAAAGCTTGTTGAAATCCACTATTTGTCAAACCTGATTTGTTGTTTTGGTGTTTGTTATTGGTGGTGTTGTCTTCTTAATTATAGGTTTAGTTTCTCCAATTCTAAGTATAGAACACTACATGATGCTACAAGCCTTTATGCAGTTATCCTACAAGCCTTCATGCAGTTTGCATCAATTTGTTAATATGATTTGTTTGAAAAATGGACATTGTGATATGATGATCTCTTAATCTTTCACTGTGCTCTCTTCTACTGCATGAACATTGTTTGACACAAGAAATTAATGCCAATGATATAAAGAAAAGAAAAGGAAAACTGAATGTAAGGGGAAGTATAAAGAGAAGTCGGAAAATAAAAACAAATAAGAACTCAATTTCTATGGCTAGCATTGCCCCGAGGCTCCTCAGTAGTATGAACTTGCGATAGCTTTAAACTTGCCATAACATTGTAGACATAATATAAGACCATTTGATTTCATTACTATGCTAACCCACTCTCAAAAATCAAATTAGCATGGTCTGTTATTTGTTGATATTTTATTATGATTTTATTTTGTGGTGGTTGTTTTTTTGTTTCTTCTCTTTCCTCTATAGGAAATTTTGCTTGTTGTTCTCATGTAAGTTTTGATTTTAAATCCCACCAACTCCAAATTAAAGAGAGAGACTAAAAGAAACAAGAGTCAAGCTTAGGATATGAATCAAATATGACTATATGAATTAGCATTTAGTGGTGGCATCGCTTGTTTCAAATCTCTTTTTCATTGATATACCAATAAATATTCTTTAATTAAAAAATTATTGGTTGCAGTGGGTGTAAATTGATATTCAAGATGTATTTTAACAATCGTAAATTCAAATTCAAAACTTCATAAACAATTTTTAACTTAGCACATTTAGTACCAATTAGTCTTTCATTCATGGTTCTGACTTAAGTGAACTGAGCTCTCTTAGATACCAATACGGTCCGTAAATTTGAACCATCCAAAAAATAATGGATGGTCAAGATTATATATATAAAAAAATAAAAATATAATACTTTATTTTAACATTTTAATAATTATTTTTATTTGATTTACCAGTTTTAGCCCTCATTGCTTTTTATTTGATGGTGCAACTATCTGTCCATCTATTTTTGGATACAATTTATTGATTGAGTGTAACTCACACTATCTCCTCACCCTTGATTTTGGATGAGTGATTTTTTTTTTTTTTTTTTTGGATTAGTGACATTAAGGTTTGAATTTCAAACTCCATGNGTGACATTAAGGTTTGAATTTCAAACTCCATGCATACTACCCTAACTCTTCATCATTAGACGTAAGTGGAGTTTTGTCTAATCAATATTTATCAAAAAAGAATCTTAAAAATGAAGATGTCTTAAAAACAAAATAATTTCTCACCATTTGAAGAGAAGACATTAGTCTCTCACCATACAAAAAGAGGGACACATAGTTCTCCAATTAATATACAATTTACTAACTTACCCAAAATGCACATGTGGACGATGAACTTGCTGAATTGACTTCATTACCTCCTCACTAGCATAAAACAATGCCATTTTGATGAAATTGTAACCCAAAATTCAGTCTTATCATAGTAAATAACGTAACGTGAAATGCAAAGACACGAGCACCACAAAGATGCAAATACATAGACATGTGTGTACAAGTACATTAAAACGACATCATTTTATATTATGGTAGAGTTAATAAAGCCAAATTAACGAACTAACAAGAAATTAAATATTTAAATAAAATTTATAAATTCAAAATTTTAAATACATTGTACATTTATCGAAGTTGAGTTTGTCGCTTCTTCATATCATAAAACTCATCAATAATTGAATCTATAACAAAACTTTTAGTAAATTTTTTTCAATGTAAGTGATTAAGCAGTCGCCCAAAAAATCATCTCTATCTTGTTTCTCTGAGCTTGTTTTTAACAATATTCATTGCTAAAAATGATCTTTCGTTGTAGCTATTGAAACAGAAAGAGTAATACTAAGCAAAGCAAACAATCAATCAAATAGTACGTTTTAGTGTTCCCTGCCTTCGCTAATTCTTGGCATATCTCAGAAATTTTGGTAAGTGATCCAGTTTAGAATGCTTGGACACATCAAGCTGATAGTGTTGCATTCTATCTTGCCAATTCACAAATATCATCAACATCCAACAACCTGTAATTATCCTTGGATCCAAGGCAACACTAAGTTTGATCAACTCCATTGTATTCTAAATTGAATCCACTATTCATTTCTTGCAACTGTGTCTATACTGGTCATAAATAAATTAACACGATAATGATGTTCAATTGAAACATATTTAATATTTGGACGACGTCAACCTCTTCCAAGAACAAAAGGGGCATCATGTCAGGTACATCAATTTCATGCTTCTCACTAAATGACATGGCTTCATTTAAAAGCTTTTCTTGCCCAAACTTTCTCATTCTTTGAATCAAGATTTTTGTAGTAGACACTAAAGTCATGACATTTAGGATATCCTGTTTCTTTTCCTTACAAATAGTAACAAAGATCATGACTAATTTCCAAGAGATCTTTTCTAAGATGTAAAAGAAATATGAAATCAAAAGATTAGATAGAATCATGTGCAACATCAACATCACCACGAAGAGAATAATTACCTTCTTTAAAGGTATTTTGAAGAACTTCATAGATAGGTCCAAACATGCATAGCAAGCTTCGAATAGAATTGAAATGACAGCCCCATCTTGTATTTCCAGCTCGTTGTAAAGTCCCAATTTGATTAAGTCCACTTCCCGTTTAAATCTCTTGATTGGCAACTTGATTTGCAATATTAATAGCTTGAGTAGTCCTTAGTTCAGCATGAAGTGTTCCAAGAAAGAACCAAATGAATTTTTTAAATGTGATTGGCTGATTGGAGAGAAGATTGACAATGCGGGGGGACACGTTGACGTTGGTTGCATAAGCTGCTTGCTTCTGAAAATAGTTGCTGACAGAGGCACAGTGAAATGGAAATTTGGAAATTGGTGGAGCCCTAATATTATAATGTTTAATCTTTTATTCTATTGACTCACTTCTTTATTGATCATGACAATAGATTGTATTTTGGGCCAATAACATTCTAAAAAGCAAATTATTTAGTTCCAGGGACGTGGTCCCCCTACACATTAGCATTTTATCCAAGACCAGGTCAATGAAACGTGATGAAAGAGTAGTTGGAACTTAGAATTGAATGAAAACGGAGTAGCAAAAGCTCATCAAACCAAAATTGATGTTCCCGCAGGGACTCAAGTCACCAGGAATTAAAAGCATGTGCTGAAGCAAAATCTGACCCAGTTTAATTATGGTTCCCACTTCTCACAAACATTCCATCTCACGCGGAATCCAAATATAAATTAAACTGACCACACACAACAATTGTGCAGCGACCATAACAAAAAGCATGAAAAGGAAATAAATACTCATCACTTACAACTTCACAAGAGAGTCCAGATTATTACAATCAATCTCAAACCACACATCCAAACTGCTTCACATAATCAATAATAATAATAATAATAATAATAAACTATCATTATTATTACAGCCTTGATTGAAATCAAGAAGGGAAAGTCTTAATTTAGCAAGTTCTGGTGTATTGACCACACTTCTGTCTACGTCCGCCACCATTTCCGGAAGGCAAGCAGCTGCGGTAAGCTTGCGTCAGCGGGCAATTAAAGGCAGGACCGTTGCTGTTGATGGTTCCCCCAGCCATTGTTTGGCTCACATCATAGAGCATCCTCTCAGCGTGTGAACTCAGCGAGAATTCCTCTGAGTCCAAATCGTTGTTTCCGACGAGGCCCTTGTAGTCGCCGTTGGCCTTAGTTGTTGTTGCCCTGCATGGGTGAAGGTGGATGAGCATGACGAGCAGTGCTATGGAGAGAGTACCCTTTTTCATTTTTTATTTTAATTTATTTTATTTTATTTTGTGTGTGTGTGTGTGTGTGTGGGGTGATGGTGATCGATCGATCGGTGTCGGGCAACTGTGTACTATGAACAACGAAGGCTATGGTTCATTATTGTTGATTATTTATTTATCGATGCCCCTCTTCCACTCTTGATGCTTTGAACAAGTCTCGCGTTAGGATTAGGATAAAATAATTGAGGAATCTCTTGCAACCTCTAGATGACTGGGAAATTTAGGACTTGAAAGCGAAGCGTTGACTTGTGTGGTTCACAGAGTCTTCATATCATTATTAACTCACCCGTAGGGATAAAATAAAATAAATAGTCATGATGCACCTATACCAAATATCATACATCACGTATATATCTGTATTAAATACGTTTGGACTCATTACGAATACACAGAGCCCCACTTTGCACTCAAACGTGTGTGCGGACGCGATGTGTTTCTCAGTTTTCATTCATGTGCACAAATTTTATAAGCATTTGTACAAAAATATTGTGTAGTAGAATACAGAAACATTATTCGCTTATGCACACAAACCTTTACATAGACCATACATCACATAATTCATTAGACTCTTGGATGCACAAACTTTATGTAGTAGAATGCACAAACATTACTAGCTTATGTTCACAAAACCTTTACATGGACTATACACTCCATAATTCATTAGATTCTTTGATGCGTAAACTTTATAAGCATTGGAGCACAAACTTTATATAGTAGAATACATTACTAGCTTATGTTCACAAACCTTTACATGGATCATACATTCCATAATTCATTAGACTCTTTGATGCGCAAACTTTATAAGCATTGGAGCACAAACTTTATGTAGTAGAATACACAAGCATTACTAGCTTATGTTCACAAACCTTTATATGGACCATACATTCCATAATTCATTAGACTCTTTGATGCGCAAACTTTATAAGCATTGGAGCACAAACTTTATGCAGTAAAATACACAAACAATACTAACTTATGTTCACAAACCTTTACATGGACCATACATTCTATAATTCATTAGACTCTTTGATGCATAAACTTTATATGACAGAATGCACAAACATTACTCGCTTATGTTCACAAACCTTTACATAGACCATACGTTCCAGAATTTATTAGACTCTTTGATGCACAAACTTTATAAGCATCTATGCACAAACTTTATGTGGTACAATGCACAAACATTACACGTTTATGTTCACAGGTATGACATTTCACAAGTAATTGTCCACTCAAGCATCTATAACAAGTAAACCACCATTGTTAAAGGTAGATCTCATCCATTTTAAAAGAAAACCAACATTTTATCATCTAAATTCCATTTTAATCAACTTTCACATGATAAGAGGATGAAGATGAGGAGGATGGCGATGATGAGAGGATGAGAGAATGACGAGGATGAGATGATGACGAGGATAAAAAAAATAATAGAACAAGGATGAGAGGATGAAGAGGGTGACGATAAGGGAAAACAATGACAGGAACGAGTTCGGGATTGGGGCGCGTTGTTTATAATTTTAGAAACTGTGAGCTATACGTATAATGATCATTAATTGCGTATAATTAGATGGTGTATGCACGGGTGTATGCAATTTGGATGTACACAAAGCATTTCTCTAAAATAAAACTCACCTTTGATCAATTTAGCATCTCTTAAATTTTTTTTTTACCAATTTTATCCATTTTAATTCAAAAAATTGGTCTTATTAGTCTTTTTATCTACTTGACTGACGATGATTGTTGACATGACATGTTAACTACCATCTCACCCCATAGACATTCTTCAATGTATGAGACACATGAACCTTCAAATTAATCCCTCTTAATATTGATTTTGGTCAACTTAGTTTCTCTCAAATTTTTTCGGCTAATTTCGTCTCTCTCAATTCAAAAAATCGGCACAATAGTCATTTCGTCCGCTTGACTAATGCTGGTTGCTGACGTGACATATTAACCACCACATCATCCCCTTCCACGTAGGCATCCTTACACTTTAACTATTAGGCTACCAGTGTTATTGTTATATAATATTGCATATATATATATATATTATATTTAGAATGGTAAATGGTGTTACTAATAAATTACTCAAAAAATTAAACTTTTTCCACTACCAAGAGTTAAACTTAACACATCAAACTAAGCAAACAAGAGTCTTTCAACTAAGCTGTCAATTTTATTGTGTTTATTATATATTAAATTGTGTTATTATTAAATGACTTGAAAAATCAAATTTTTATGAAAAAGACGAAACAAATAAAAATTTTAATAGGCTTAAAATAAATCTAATAGAGTATAGTTAATGAAAAAGTTTATTTCGTTAGAAAAAGTTGTAACACCCTAGCTAGCTAGTCTACGCTTAAGTCGTAAACTCGCTTGCTAAGTTGTTATCTGCTTTGGTTGGGATGATACTTAGTCCCGCTTATTCGTTGAAAAGTAGAGTTACTTGAAAAATAAGGACTCATTTTTAACTTTCTTTTATATCTCATAGCATAAAGTAGGAGCTTTGTAGTTCGTAGAACATGTTATGCAAGCAGTAGAGTAACATGCTTAGCTAACATTGATAAGAGGTACTAAACAATCCAACATAACATCCACCACGGGTCCATAACATATGTTCACAACCAGATACACAAGTAATGAGATAGCTATTACATACAAACATTTAGTATCACAAAATTCCTATCACATATAATCTACTAACTAAATGCCTACTCTTTGGCTCACTCTTCTAGATACGGCTCCTCCTCATGCTGCTCTTGTCCTTGCTCCATATCAGGTCTTGCCTCTAGAATCATAAAGGAGTGGGGAATGAGAACACTGCATTCTCAGTGTTAAACCTTACTCGTTATAACTCATTTTATACCCAATTATGATTCTGCCGCTCAAGGATCTCTAGGTGTTACAGTTATACTAAAGCCCTACTAGTTATGAATGTCCATATTAAGCCTGAGCAGCTTTACCTATGTTTCTAGGTGCTCGGAGAACCTATTCTTCATTATCTACGTCATCTATCTGCTAATCTAGTGCCTAACTCAAACATCATCGTACAATTCACATAGCTATACTACTATATCAAAATCCTCATCATACAATTCACATAGCCACACTAATACATCACCATCATCTTTGGAAATTCATTTGAAATTCATTTTACTCCAACAGTATAGGGCAAGCCTTAGTAGCAGTTCCGTCCTTATCCCTTGTAGCTGCGGCCACACCCTACAACCACACATTACAACCCGCATCGTGGCGGCCAGGTCGCGCTAAACCTAAAAGGTCTCACCTGCAGTGTGTTGACCCCGTAATTTTCACCAACCACGACCGAGGTGACCATCAAACGGATGGCGTGGGGGTCGGACCTACGACTCGACCGGAACTAAGACCTTCCGCAAAAGCTGAGCCCTCGACCCTTCTAGAGGGGGTTTTTCCCATCATCATCGTCATCATAGGCTCAATTCATATATAAAAATCACAGTTCATCATCATAAAGCAGTTATATCCATTCATCATCTTAAAGCAACAATTATAACTCATATCATCATTTTCATCCTAGCTACTATTGAAAGGTCATCACCTTACATCCTAACATGCAACGCTGCATACTCATAAGCATCTAACATTCCTCATATTGGCAAGCATCATTTCGTAATTCTACTTTATACTCCTCCTAGTCTAAATCATTTAACACACATAATATCATATAACTCATAAACATATCCATATTATTTCTTAAGTAATTACAGAATTGAGAACCAAATGAAGTTTGTAAAATATTCGGTCCAGGCCGCTTAGCGCCAGGCTCAGTGGTGCGCTCAGCACACTTGGCGTGCATCAGGTATCAGTTCTGCAACGTTTTAGTAGCTGCATATTTCTTTCTTCCTATCATCATAAACATTTTCCTAGACATCTAGCACAATATTTCACATAATTTCAGGCTCAACATCTTCATAAACATAAACCAACCTAATTCTAACCATTATTCCAATAAATTACCAGACCTGCAGAAACTTCTAGATACAAGTATAATTGATAGAAACCTTCAAGAACATCATTTAGCCATTAAAACCTAACATATTCTAACACCAAACATAGCACAACCATCATCATAAGCAATTTCCTAGGTATTTATCATAATATTTCACATCATAAGGAATATAATTTCATGTCTCATAATCATTTATAATTATCAAGAATATTATCAAGCAATTAAACCTAATATAATCTATCACAAACATTATCAAACATCTTAGAACCACATAGACAGTGGTTAGAACGGTTTACCCACTTTTTTGAGCATTTTGAAAGTTGTAAGAAAAGACTCCCGCAAACGTTGAGGCGATCGTGCTATTTTTCTTGAGTCCAACGGCGTAACCGCAAAGTGCATGAATGAAACAAAAATAAATTTAGCAGTATAAAAGTATGAATTTTTGACTCTGGGAAAAATTGGCCTTCAAAGCCGTATGATTTCATACACACACACACACTCACTGAGGCGGTGGCTTATGCCGCCTCAGTTATATAAATTAATTATTATATTAATATATTATTATTATATACAAATATCTTAGTTAAAAGACAACCTTTAAGCTTTTTTGTCCCGTTCCGATCACGTTTTATCCTTAATTATTAGTGTACGGATGCCTGAAAATATTTTGAACATACCGTTATGATCTACCAATTTTACTTATTACTTATTTAATTTTATTTGAGCATTCTGAAACTTATTTTCATATTAGTGTATTTTATCGATTCCTTGAGTCATAATTAAATCTTAATAGTAATCGGGAATCGATTCACACCTCACAAGATTCCGTGAAATCGCCAAATTACTATTTTCAGCTAACCTTTTAAAGATTAAAGTTAATGATTAAATTTTTCAATCTTATTAATTTATTCTTATTTATTTATTCTGCGAAATCTTTGTAAGGGGAAAAATCGAGATGTTACAAAAATCATATACATATAAAAAAATTATATATATTAAAAATGTATTAAAAATCATATGAAAAATGTATATGATTTTTTAAATATATAAATGATTTTTTTTATAAAAATATGGAAAAAAATCATATATATAAAAATGGTATAAAAAATGATTATATATATATCATATGATTTTTTTTCTTAATATATAAAAAAATATAGATAATTTTTCCTAACAAAATATATGTATATATATAATGTTTAACAAAAATGATTTTTCTATTAGAATCATATTTTAATAAAATTTTTTAAAAAATAATTTTTGTTAATAATTTTTGTTAATCATTATATATATATATATATCATATAAATCAATATATTAATTTTAAATCACACACACACATATATAATTTATTTAATTATTAAAAAAAACATTTACATTTTTTATACATTATATTTTTTTGTATTTGTATATGGCTTTTTTTTTAAATGAAGTAAACTTTTTCATTAACTATATTTTATTAGAGTTATTTTAATTCTACTAAACTTTTTGTGCCGTCATTATAAAAGTTTAATTTTTTTACGTCATTTATTATTAACACAATTTAGATATAATATATATATATATAATGGTTGAGTATTATAACACAACAAAATTGACAGTTTAGTTGAAAGACACTTGTTTACTTAACTTGATGTACTGAGTTTAACTCCTGCTAGTGACAAAAGTTGGATTTTTTTGAGTTATTTATTAGTAACAATGTTTATGTATAAAATATATATATAATATATGCAACATTATATAATAAAAACACTGGTAGTCTAGTACTTAGATGCCTATAAAGGGAGTGATATGACGATTAATGTCTCACGTCGTTCTGATAACTTTCATATCAACTATCACTAAACGAAAGTTAATAACTTTATATATTGAAGTGAATCAATCTCAATTTTTAGAAAAATTGAACGATAAAAAATTTACAAACTTAAAATACATTAATATTAAATTAAAAAAAGAAAAACAAAATATAAATTGAAATAAGCATCCCTCACACGAGGTGAACTGCTCCCCCCTCATTTATTCAAGAGTCCTGCTACACGTACACAAAAAAATATACATTATACATACACTCTATACTTATATACATAAAGTTTGTGTTTTAATGCTTGTAATGTTTGTGCACTTAATTAGGTATAATTGATAATATCATCTATAAGTTTGTAATGTTTATGCACTCATGAAAATAAAGTTTATGCATTATTAATGGTGTATGTATGCGTGTATAAAATTGAGCGCACATGTAACATTTTCTTTTATCCAATTCCTTTATTTTCCTCCATTTGTTTCATTAAACTGAAAAAGAAAACCACTTGCCTCATTTCTCAAAGCCATTTTGCTCTCACTTGAAGGTCTCTCCCTCTCCTACACTAAAAAGAAATCAATAATTTATTTTATTAAAAACTCAATGAACGTGTTAAAACGGAAAAAATAAAGCAGGGCTTGAAACTAAAACTACCCACGGAGAATGTTGCAACGCTAAAGAAAGCCAAACGGAGCGGCGGTCGGCGCTTAGAGGAACGCGGTGGCGCACGATGGTCCGCGCCAAGGGACGCAAGTTCGAGGGACGGAGGCTCGTGGCGGTAACAGAGGTGGG
>QANU01043023.1:0-10520 GCA_003254905.1 Nissolia schottii
TCATTCGAATGACTGATGTAATATAGCCGTTGGGCCTCTGATGACAGAGTCATTCGAATGACAATTCTTGAGTCATTCGAATGGCACACTCGAATGACTTATTCTTGAGTCATTCGAATGACTCAACAAAATGACTTGCTCTATAAATTTGTAGATCTTTCTCTTAGCTTTAAGTAGCAATTTGGCCCACCTCAATCGGAGTTCTGTAGCTCAAGATATCATCATTTTACTAACTGCTGTGTAAGTCACTTTGCCGAGCATGCCACTCATCCATTTTCTTATCTTTCTTGATTCCTAAGTTTGTCTAATTCATTTTACGTCCTGGAATCAATTAAAATCATTTAAGAGGATTATCCTAAGAGTTTAGAGAGATACATATATCAATTTTCCTTTGACAAGAATACCTTAAGTCCTAATAACTATTTCCCTTTTTACCGTTTGCTTGGACTTGGTATTCTTCATGAATCCTATCTTTGGCATTACCATGTTCTTCATGGAATTGACATTTCATGCTTCGCCTTTTGTCTTTGGGCATCATATGAATGTTCCTTCTTGTTCCATCTTGTTCTTGATGCCTTGGACTTTTCTATACACAAGATAATTCACTAGAAAGTATAGTTAGTCCAATGTATTCCGATATCTTCATATGCATATATAGATTAATCAATGCATCATACATATTCACTTAGGCAAAGATCAAATTATATTAATCAAATAATATTCTTTGCCTAGCATGCATGCATTATAACACTATAGCACTTGATATTCATGCATATGCACATATAGACACAAATATATCCAATAGTTAATCCATCAAGCACATATAGAGAGTTATTGGATATGTTCTCAAAAGGATGTTTCTCATATAACATTGTATGATGGGTACGCTATATGATTACCATCAAGTTCAATCATACAAGATCAAATGTATTCATCCTTTTGCATTCTAATTGTCATTGTCTATTTGTTATCATCAAGATATAGAACAACTAGGGAAACCTAGTTCTACAAATATAAACATATACAATAAGTATAGACAATTAGAACATATTGTATTTGTCATCATCAAAACATATTGTATCGAACAATTGGAACAACTAGGGAAACCTAGTTCCACAAATATCCCTTTACGAAAATATGGACCAGTTAAAAACTTTTTCTTGCATATCCTGAATTGTAAATAACAGCCACGTGTGAAGGGAAAATATATACAAGCGTTAGAGCCTTTTGGGCTTAACGATCAACAAACGACAAAATGTTAACCCAGTAAGCAAATAGAATTCAACACATAATGGCCCACCATAATACACCATACAAATACCAAAACAGTAATTGTAATCAACATGAGTCAATATATATATATATATATATTACATATCATTCCTTAACTAGTAGCAGTCATTTTTGAGAATTCCATAAAGACATATACACTTCTAAACACTGTTCTTTACATATACTAAGGGCTAATGGGTAATTCCATTGAGCCCGTACAAAATGTTCATGGAAACTAAAGAGACGTGATCAGCCGCCCTTCCGCTGTGACTAACCTTATTCGCAGTCCGAATCCTCCTCGGGGTCTTCTTCCTCCTCTGCTACCATGGACTCCTCTTTCTCGCCCGCGTCTATCTCCGTTATTTCTTCATCCTCGGCGTCCTCTATCTCGATGGGTAGTCGGCAGTTGCCCTTAGGTTTAGAAGCGGCTCAAGTAGGGGCCCGGTGCAACGCCCTAGCTAGTTGGCCTATGCTTAAGTCATAGGTTTCCCTAGCTAGGTAGTTGAATGCTGGGCTGTGAACTACTACTGTTCTAGGTTATCAACTGAAATTAAGGTTACTGAAAATACGGGCCAATTTGAAAACTTTCTTTGCAAATACGTGTATATAAAAAGTAAGGAGCCTTGCGTGTAATACAACGGATAGCGGCATAACTAAAAGATAAGATAGTGCAAGTACATACCTATAGCGTGGAGCTTTATTGGCTCAAGATACACATGGGGGCCCGAATATACATAACACACCATTATATTAGAGTACATAGGTTTTATACATAATCTCATCCAGTGGATAATAATATACATACATCAGTAGCAATAGTATACAAACGTAATAACTAAAAGCAAACTACGTACACGAGCGGCACTACTCGCTTCGTGTACGGTACAAAACCCTNAAGCAGAATAATTAAAGAATAATCCCATAAGGAATGGAGAAAAAGAGCAGAATTGAAAAAGAAAGAGGAAAATCAGGCGAAAGAACCGCTCAGCGGTAAGCAAGGAATCGCTCAGCGCCCTAGACACTATCGCTCAGCGGTTATGTGTTTATCGCTCAGCGAAAAGACGTCGGCAGCAACTTGCAAGCGGCGCATTTATTGTGCCAGCTGGATCCAGCCTGGCGCCGCCCTGAAGGTCAGCGCCGCCCTGAAAAAGCTGCCGAGCATTAATTACTCCGCATAAAAGTACAACCGCTCAGCGATTAAGCGCCGCTGCTCAGCGATAAGTACAAAATCGCTCAGCGAAGCCGTCAAAATCGCTGAGCGATGGACCCAAAATCTGCCTATAAATAGAGGAGGCCGTGCCCATTCGAAACCATTCCATCCAACATCCCCTCTTCCACTCCAAAATCCATTCTTTTACATTTTCCATTGTAGTTTTAGTTTAGGTTAGATTAGGAACAAAGACGAGGCTTGTGAAGGAGCCGAGAGGATCAAGGAAGCTCGGCAAAGCCATGGCCAAGATAGCGTGAGTACATGTCATGGTAAGTGCCTAAACCTTGCCTCCGAGATACTCTTGTAAGATGGATTCCTAATCCTCTTTTTGTTGGGATTTTGGTCATCATTGTAGTTTGCTTATATCCATGTAACTTTTGCATATGAATCTATCTATTTCTTATGATTAGCTTGAATGGTTTTATGCTTAATGCTAGTTTTGTTTAGTGTTTTGATCTTGGCTTGAGACTTAGTTGTATGAACGAGAGTTATATTAATTAAGTTGTAAACCAAGTTAAGATCAATCCGCTATGCTAAGCTACATTCAAGACTTGAACATTGGAACGAACAGTTACAATTAGTAAAGTCAGATCTAAATCATTACATCTAACCTTATTGCAAGACTAGAAGTTAGCCGCTTTAACATCTGGACTAATTCTAACGTACTTTGTTAAAGTTTGTGTAAGAAATTAACAAATCTAACAAAGGAAACCTGTGATCTTTTCATATGCGAAAGCAATGGAAAAGATAAGATCTGGTGGCAGGCAGTCAATGAAATAATAGTTCTATGTAATAAGTAACTAGATGCATGAAACTATGATGTGATTAAAATTCGCAACAAGCTCCAGAACTACCTCTGATTTGTTCCCTATTTACTTTTATGTTGTTTATTTACATATTTTAATTATCAAACAATTATTCAATCCTTCACTCCATTGTTTAATTAAACGAACTCAAGAACGGTATTTTTGCAACTCTCTGTGGATTCGACTATACCCGACTATACTGCAATTGGATCCCTTGTGGATCTGACAGTCGTAAAGTAGGTATATATTTAATTTGAACGACAAAAGTGCATAAAAGATTTCAACGAGCTTGGCATGGTTGTGACAAAACCTAAGTCGTGTCAAGATCCGAGAAAGTGGTTAAAAAGGTTTTCATCAGAGTGCAAGTACATACCTATAGCGTGGAGCTTTATTGGGCCCGAATATACATAACACACCATTATATTATAGTACATAGGTTTTATACATAATCTCGTACAGTGGATAATAATATACATACATCAGTAGCAATAGTATACAAACGTAATAACTAAAAGCAAACTACGTACACGAGCGGCACTACTCGCTTCGTGTACGGTACAAAACCCTATCCCTACACTCGGGTCCGGCTGGCCGCCACCTACTCAGAGTCTCCTAGGCGCTCCAGGGGCTCCTCCTCCTCACTACTGCTCAGGTCTGTCACCGCCGAGAAACGGCGTGGGACGAAGCGTTGTGGCCGAGCGGTCAGTATCCTCTTTCGTGCAATAATCCGGCAACCTCGAGCTCGAACCGTCGGGGTCGACGCATCTGGATCAGTAGCTGGCGTCGGGGCTGGTGTAGGCGTCTGCTCTGGCTCCGAAGGAGGCATTTCCTCATCACCGTTGAGGCGAATCGGATCCCTGCTGCTGCTCCCTGGACGCTCGTCCACCCAGATGGGGTTCAGTGGCGATGTACCTGGGGCTCCAAGCCTCGGCCTGGGAGAACGGTCAGGCTCGTCTGGTAGGAGTGCTGGCGCGAAGGTACTCGTCTCTAGGAGGGTATCCGTGCGGTAATTGCACATGCGTGTGCGCGTGAATAACCAAACATCCTTGGCTGGCGGCGAAGTCATGGCTGCAAGCTGGATCCATAATCGAGTGGGGGTGAGAACTCTAGGTCCTCAGTGAGTCTCCTGTGGCTACTAATGGTTCATTAACTCGAGTATCCTCCAGGCCGCTTAGGGGATTTCTAGGTGAGCATGTATACTACAAACCCTACTGATTATTATCTTTTGCTAAGCTATGAATAGCTTTATCTAAGTTAGCTAGGTGAACAGGGAACTAATCTTTCTTACTACGGCTGCGTGCTTGTGACTCTGACATCTCAATTATAATTAGGCTAATCATCTCGGGTCATTCCCTTGACGGTACATCATACACAAACGTCCTAAAATGCATATATATGTATACTTTACCACATGCACACGTACTTACATAATATCCTACATATACTTATTCACATGCACACATGCACACATACTGTCATACATACACTTACTCAATCATCACATCCCTACATATGCCTAGCCTCTAGATTTTATGCTTGGGGGACTTAGGGAATCTCTTACGCGTACCGGCTTGCCGGGTCAGCGTCCCATTTATAGCGTCCCATTTACTCAATCATCACATCCCTACATAGTGCATCTTTTCTATAGACATACCAGCTTGTCGGGTTAGCTCTTTATCTCCTCACGCATACCGGCTTGCCAGGTTAGCGCTCTTTCCTTTACTTCCTCCTTTTTCTATCCATCCTTTACCTTCCTGTGTCATTAACCTCTTCGAACCAATCCACCCTTGGGCGACTGATTCGTTAACCAATCCAAACTTGTAAGGACGGGCAAGGTAACACATCAACCAATCCACTTGTGAACTGGTGAGGGGCTTGTCTATAAGACTTCGCCAAGAGAGGGCTTCCTAGCATATAACTATATACGTATTCCCTAAGTTCCATTATGCTTTCTTGAACATTATGTCATTGACCTCTAGTGTTCTAGGGTTGCCTTAACTCCTAGGTGACATCCCATCCTCATGATGCATGCTCAAATACATAATTATGGCCTAACCTTACTCATTGGATTCCTTAGAAACACTAAAGTCTCAACTCTGTCAGGTTTCATTCGAATACTTGCTGTGGTATTCGAATGAAATCCCTCGGAGTCCTTTCATTCGGCTGAAAAGGGTTTTCATTCGACTAAATTCCCTCAGCATCCTTTCATTCGAATACTAGGGGATCCATTCGATTAAAATCCCAAAAATTCGCCCTCATTCGACTGCTATGGAACTCATTCGAAGGAAAGCTCATTTTGGACTTTCATTCGACTGAATTCCTGGCGTATTCGAATGATGGCTTGAAAAATCGCCTCCCAAGACTCTAGTTCTCATTTTTCCACTGTTCCTAGGGTTCCAAGTAGTACAGTTATGCGTTTCATTTTGCAATATTTCACAAAACCCTTTTAAACCAATATCCCCCTAAAATACTACTACTCAAATTTACAGTCAGATATACATTTAAACACAGATACAGTTAAAAATTAATCCACATAGACAGTGGGCTTAGGATTACCCACCTCCGATCGAGATTCTGATTTGGTGACTCTAAAGGGGAGATTTTCCTCTTCACGATGGCGTGCTCCAGCTAATTTTTGGAGACTCCGGCACGAGCTCTAGATGTGTCGGAACGAGACCCTCGGTTGACAAAGAAATGTAACTTCTGAGAAGTTACGAAGTTATAAATAACCACGCACAGTAAAAAGTTCTTTTCTTTTTCTTTTTACTTTTCTTTTTCCTTTCTTATGTTTTGCTGAAGCTCTGCTTCAGTTTTCATTTATTATTATTATTATTATTATTATATTATTATTATTTATTTATTTANTAATTTTTGGAGACTCATGCACGAGCTCTCGATGTGTCGGAACGAGACCCTCGGTTGACAAAGAAATGTAACTTCTGAGAAGTTACGAAGTTATAAATAACCACGCACAGTAAAAAGTTATTTTCTTTTTCTTTTTACTTTTCTTTTTCCTTTCTTATGTTTTGCTGAAGCTCTGCTTCAGTTTTCATTTATTATTATTATTATTATATTATTTATTTATATATTTATTTATTTATTACTTAACTTTCTTCAGAAGTTAATTCCCCTTATCTGGCTTCGCTTTTATTCGATCACGTTTTGTCCGAAAAGTCTTACTCCTAGTTGCCCTAAAAATATTTCGGACATACCGTTGCGACCCATTTATTTTTCCCTTCAGTCCGGAACAATTTCCTCAGGGACCAGGGAGTCTTTCGCCCACTGGGAAATTCTACGGGCGTTTTTCAATATCCGGGAAATTTTCGTTCGAGTCGATACTCGCCCGGCGACTCCCGAAAATTATAAAACAGCTAAACCTAGTCTGTTTCTCAATTTTCCCAGGGTTTCGGAGGTTTAACTCTTCTTCCCTCGCTTCCTCGGCGTTTCTTGGCCGTTCTCGGCTGCAAACGGATAATTTTACCGACTCGTAGAAGCACAGGATGTTACACCCGGGATTAGGAAAATGGTCGTGCATTGCGGCAACCGGTAGGTATATCCGCTTCTCCTTGATAATCTTGGTAACCGGGTTAATCTGTCTAGTCATACTAATTAGCAAAGCCATCTCCACCAGTGGGAAAGTCATCGATGGCACCTGGAATCACAAGCGAGTGAGAGTGAGAACGATGCATTCTCAGTGGAATACTGTAAGGGTCACTACTTTTCGTTAGCCCGATTATGATCCAGGCTGCTCAGGAGTTTACTGGAACCCCCAGCTCGGAGTATAGAGTGAAGCTCCATGGTCCGAGTTGGAGTAATGCCTTTTTATTGTGAATTTTTTTCATTGAGCATTTGCTAACGGATTGTGGCAGTCAAGGTTGTCAAACTCAAGAATTTAAGTAAACTCGTGAAGGCTCCGCAAACTCGAATTGTAAACTCATAAGAGTTTACATATGTAAAAAAATATATGTTATATGCAATATAATTAGGAACTAAACATGATTAAATTTTGTATTCATAATTGACAATGAATAATGTCAATTTTAAAATAAAATAAATGAAAAAAAATCATAAAATATACCTTAATAGCTCAATTACTTTATAAAAATATCATATTTTATTCTGTACATGTATTACTTTATAGTTTGATAAAACATAGCTCAATTATGATAAAATATATAAAATCGGCTTAGTAAACTCGATAGATATGGTCTAACACACACAAAGTCAACTAAGTATCTTAAAAAGTTACCAAATTTATACATCTTGACGTAAACTCATAAACTCGTAAGTAGATTTTAACTCATAAACTCGCTAGTAAAATCGAGAGTTTACTTAAGCTCGTACGAGTTTACCAAAAAAGAGTTTACATGAGTGTTAACTCATTTTGTGTTTTGAAATCGTAAACTCGTAAGAGTTTACGAGTTAACTCGAGAGTTTAATAATCATGGTGGCAGTTGATGGCTTTTTTTCCTAGGAGGTCGTGCGATGTGCAACAGCCCTGCTAACTGCCCACTTCCATGGTAGTAGGCAATGCTCACAGGGTTGTTATTCGTTGTGTAGGGTTACTTATAGCCCTTACTTTTACCTTTGCAAATAATTCTTATACAGAAATAGGGACCAATTTAAAAAATCGTTCGTGTGCTTATCAAGTTATAAATTAGGAGCCATGTGTGATGAAGAAACATATAACAACAATCGCTAGCATATACCACATGTTAGGTAGATATCATAGTGGAACATGAAAAACAATTGTATATATATATATTTACAACAAAGGTCCCAAAATACAGTTACACATTTTCCTTAGTAATAAATAGTTACACAGGGAGTATAATAGTCATAAAACAAAATACAAACATTCATCATCTTAGTGCGACCGTGGTCGTTTTGCTCCAGCTCCGATCTACAGCTCTCTGTCGCCTACCATGCGTCTCTTGGATCGATTTCCTCGTTATGCCCACCTAGATCCATAACCGAGTGGGGGTGAGAACACTTGGTCCTCAGTGGGTTTCCGTGGCTATTAATGGTTCATTTACTCGAGTATCCTCCAGGCCATTCAGGGGATTTCTAAGTGAGCATGCATACTACAAACCCTACTGATTATTATCTTTTGCTAAAACTCTGAACAACTTTATCTAAGTTAGCTAGGTGAATAGGGAACTAGTCTTTCTTACTAGGGCTGCGTGCTTATGAAACTTACATTTTAATTATCATTGTACTTGTCGTCTCGGGTCGTTCCCTTGACGTTACATATTACATAAACCAATAACGAGATATACATAAGCTCATACACAAACATTCATTCCATCACATAGATATATATAGTTATACAGTGCATGGGGCGTTGGGGATCTCTTACACGTACCGGCTGGCCGGGTTAGCTTCCTACTTCTTCGCTTTGGCACGTACCCGGCTGGCCGGGTTAGTACATCTTTTCATAGGCATACCAGCTGGCTGGGTTAGCGCTTTTTCCTCTACTTCCGCCTTTTTCTATCCATCCTCTACCTTCTTTGTGTCATTAACCTCTTCAAACTAATCCACCCTAGGGCGACTGATTCGTTAACCAATCAAAAATTGTAAGGATGGCAAGGTAACACCGACCAATCCAACTTTGTGAACTGGTGAGGGGCTTGTCTGTAAGACTTTGCAAAGAGAGGGCTTCCTAACATATAACTATATAAGTGTTCCCTAAGCTCCGTTATTATCTTTGTGCTTGATGAAAGCTTTTTCCGCAATGGGTTTGTACTCTCGTTAATTTAAAATATCTTTTTTTTAAAGCTTTCAGATCCTCGAGGGATCCAATTGCAGTAAAGTCGGGTATTATCGTATCCACAGAGATTGTGATTAAGATTATCGTATCCACAGGGATCCAATTGCAGTTGGTTTGTTGAGTAAATTAACAAGGAAACAACGTTTGTAATTTAAAGTAAAAATGAAAATGAACTTAAATTTAGGCAAGTAGAGAAAGATGTTGGGATTTGAATTGTAATATTACTTTTAACGTAACCAATAACTCAGTTAATATGATCTATGAGTTTGTTTGATTTTATCGCCACCAGTTCTTAACTTAATCATCTCATTTGAGCATGTTAAGATCACAAGTTCCTTTATTAGTTTGCCAATTTCCTTGCACAAATTTAACAAAGTACCTTGACGTAATACAGGTGTTTAAGCAATTAGTTCTTGGTTTCCAGTTATGGCGGTTAATGTAACAACCCGACTTTTTCTTCGAATTAAAATGCTATTTAAGACAAAATTAAAAATATAATAATAAGGAAATGGCAAGATAAAATGAACTAAAATTCAAATATTAATTCCATTTCTGTAATATTAGTTAAAAATAATTCTTTGACGATCTCGTGACGTCCGGTGACGTTCGGATCGAAATTAGGGTTTTACTGTAATTTCTTTATGACACATAGGAGTCTGTAAAACATATTAATATGAAAATAAATGTAAGAATATGTCATCTAGGATTTTTATATTAACCGGGATAATTAATAGGTCACAACGGTATGCCCGGAATATTTTTAGGACGTCTGGACATAAACAATTAATGAACAAACATAACCTAAACACTAAGGGCAAAATTGGAATTTTGAATGGCCATGAGACAAAGAAAGAAAGCCACGACCAGCCCTCAAGACTGAAGCCCTCATCTCAAATTTCCTAAGTTCCATTTCTACCAAAACTCTTAAAACCTTAAGCTTTCCCCAAAGTTCTCCAAAGCTCCATCAAGGTAAAATCATCATCCTTTGTTCTTCATCACCTTAAATCACTCCAAATCACTCAAGGAAGCAAGCTAGTATCAAGATTAGGAAGTGTCTTCAAGAGGAATTCAAGAATCAAGTTCCATAACCCTAAACTCCATAATCTAGGGTTTATGCTTTTCTTGACAAAGAAGAGTTCAAGCAAGCCAACAAGCTTTATGCTCATCATCATAATTCATTCTTAAGTCCCTAAGGAAGGCAAAGCAAGCATAGTTGGTAAGTTTCATCACTTGGTGAAGAATCAAGCTTCCATGGCCATATTTACCCTAATTATGTCAAGTTTTCATTCTAGGTCAAGAAACCTTCAAGTAAGCAAGCAAGGCTTGGTTTCCTTTTCTACTAGCATCAAGAAGTTCTTGAGGAAGTGGGTAACCCTAGTTCCTCACCTCTTTGATGGTAAATGGTTGTATGTGATGTTATGTGTATGTTGATGGCTATGCATGAATTTATGCTTATGTATGT
>QANU01043079.1:0-101791 GCA_003254905.1 Nissolia schottii
ACTTCGTTCCTTATGACCCCATGAAGTTGTGGGCTTGCTCGCTCAACAATGTAAGAACGATGGTTCCAAATTGGCATTACTGGGCCATTTCATTGGCCCAAAAATCCTTTTAGAAGTGCTATTGTAGGAGGATATGTTTGCCGCTAACCTCGCTACACAATTTCAACAATAGGGCCATATTTGAGACTTACCCAAATTAATAGTGGCCTTTGCTGTTCCCACTTTCTTACATAGGCGCACATGTAAGATTTGCCTAAGGTTAGGGTTGTGTTTTGATAAGATATTTTTAAAGGGTAAGGTAATTTTTTTTATAGAGAATTTCAATTGATTTATTATAAAATTTCTTATTTGGATACAAAGTGAAAGGAATTTTAAAATTCTAAGTGCTTTTTTTGAAGTATTTTAAAATAGTGAATTTTAATTTTCTTTTATTCACAATGAATTCTATAATTTCTCTCATCCCTATTCATTATCTATAATAGTGGAGCCAAGGGGAGCATGTGGGGGCTATGCCCCCCAAAATTTCCAAATTTTTTTCATGTATATATTCTTAGATATTGTATATTTATTATACATGATAAATACTTTTATTATACACCAAAGCATTAACTTTTGTATAAAGACAAGGTATTGCACACAACATTATATATAATATCTAGGGTTAATTATGTTTTTAGCCCTTATAAAATTTGAAAGTTTGGTTTTAGTCCCTATATAAAAGTTTTAGTCCCTGCAAAATTTAAAGGTTTGGTTTTAGTCCCTAGGGTTGGATGGGAGTTGGCTGTGCTGACGCGGCGCTGACGTGGCGCGCCACGTGGCATAATCCCCCAAAAAACCCAACCCATGACCCATGACCCGAAGCCCACCTGACCCGACCCGTTTTTTAATTAAAATTTTTTAAAAAAAATTGCAAACTCAATCCCCATTAAAATTTACAAATAGCCCCCCAGCCCCCATTCTGTTCCTGTTCCTCATCTTCTCCGCGGTGCCACTCCTTTTCATCTTCGTGGAGCTCAAGCGCCTCTCCCCCTTCGACTCCCACAAGATCCAGCTCAAGGTCTGCCTCTCCTTGGACGGTGTCACGGTTTACGCGGAGATGGGTCACGCTGTTGACGCGGAGGTGGGCGGGTCGCGATTTTAGTCGGCAGATCTGGAGGTGGGTGGCGGGTGGGTCACGGTTGCAATCGGTTCCAGGGCGGCACCAGGGGGAGAGACCCCGGTGGGGTGGGGTATGGCTCGGGCTCGAGGAAGAGAAGATGGCGTTGCAGGGTGGATCAGAGAGAGATGGGGTTTTAGTCGGCAGATCTGGAGGTGGGGTCACGGTTGCAATCGGTTCCAGGGCGGCACCGCGGGGAGAGACCCCGGTGAGGTGGGGCGTGGCTCGGGCTCGAGGAAGAGAAGATGGGGTTGCAGGGTGGATCTGAGGGAGATGGGATCCGCAGGGAAAAGGGAATTGCGAGACTCAAGAGAGAGGTGGGGTGGGATGGGGCTCGACAGTGGGGCGGCGACGGTGGGGGTGGGGTGGGGGCTCGAGAGAAGTGAGAGGAGGAGATGGGNGGGAGGTTGCAAATTTTTTTTATTTTAATTAAAAAACGGGTCGGGTCAGGTAGGCTTCAGGTCATGGGTCATGGGTTGGGTTTTTGGAGTTATGCCACGTGGCATCCCACGTGGCGCACTGCGTCAGCGCTGCGTCAGCACAGTCAACTCCCATCCAACCCCAGGGACTAAAACCAAACTTTTAAATTTTGTAGGGACTAAAACTTTTATATAGAGACTAAAACCAAACTTTCAAATTTTACAGGGACCAAAAACATAATTAACCCTAATATCTATTACGTATAAATACGTAGAATAGGCTCGTTTGGGGTGTGTTTTATATCAAATATTTATATTTATTATATGTATATATAAAACGTATGGCGTATAGTTCATTTTATATAAAGTAAGTATTAAAGTCTCACGTTGCTTAAAAATAATGTTTATATAGCTTTTATAAAAGCATGACATTCTTT
Source organism: Nissolia schottii (assembly GCA_003254905.1). NCBI lineage: Eukaryota > Viridiplantae > Streptophyta > Magnoliopsida > Fabales > Fabaceae > Nissolia > Nissolia schottii. The sequence continues at coordinate 2,013 of QANU01043079.1, forward strand.
ATCCCTTGAACTAGCTTTAGAGATTGAATTAGCCACTCTCAATTCTTAAAAATAAGTATGGTATACTATTAAAAAAAAAAGTCAATAAAATAAGTGACAAGCTAGCTAATATAAAATGAATTTTACTAATTTCTTAAGAATACTTATTAAAGAATAAAAAATGAAAATTATTCATTGAAAAAATAAAATTGTTAGAATTATAATGCATTAAACATGTTAATAATTTCAAAAGTTTCTGTTGATTTCTTAATAAGTTTCTTAAGAATATTTATTAGTTTTTCCATATAAAATAAGTATGTTATCTTGTATTGAGCTGTATTTTCGTTGGATTCAATAGTGGTTATTAGTTGAATTCATTTCATTTTTATGTTTATAATGTGTAATAGTTATCTTTCTTTGACTTATATAAAACTAAAAACATGTATCAAGTTCTTAGCCTGGGTCCAATTACAATTATAATCCTAGCCTTGTTCTTTATTGTTTAGACTCTTTCGTCTTCAAATCTTACCACTATTCATCATTTATTATACAGTTTTGCTACATGTACACCCAATAATGATACACCATACATACACCTGTATAATAATACAGTAGGTAACTAACCGTCTGCGCCACTCTCTCTCCCACTCTCAACCACGCGCACGCGGACACACTCTTCATACAAAACCTTTCTGCTTCCAAAAATAAGGATTGCCAAAAACACGAAACTATTCATCTTCCCTTAGTCTCTTCACTCTCTTCGTTCTCTTCGATCTCGTTCTTCGTTCTCTGTTCGATCTCGTCATCTCTCTTCGCTCTGCGCAAACTTCCTCCAAAGAAAGCAACAGAAGAAGAAAGAAAGACCACAGAACTTGATTTTTTTTGCATGTAACCAATACGCATTTTTGTAAATAATTCCAGTAAATATATGGAAATTAATTTCGTTTTGGCCACACAACTTGTATGATACCTCTATCTTCTGAATTGGTTATGATTCAAAAATGCTTTATGCGGCATAATGCGACTGTTGATGACTTACAGATTTTGCTAGAGTTGCAAGCCTTGTGTTGAATATGATTTGTGACTTGTGGATAATATTTGCACATACGCCCACTTAATGTTTGCACATATGCCCACTTAAAGTTTGTACAATATCAGATTCTGCATTTTTATGCATTTGTGACACACAAATAATGATTACATCACACTATCTAATATTTAATTATTATAGTAAATAAAAATTCAATTTGTGTTAAAAAATGTTTATAATGTTTTATGTATTATTTGTTGAAAGGTTGAGAATGTGCCAAAATGCACATCCTTCTTTTTAAAAACAAAGACATTTTGTGTCTATGGATAATGTTTGCACATACGTTCACTTAATGTTTGCACATATGCCCACTTAAAGTTTGTACTATATCAGATTTTGCATTTTTATGCATTTGTGACACACAAATAATGATTATATCACACCATCTAATATTTAATTATTATAGTAAATAAAAATTCANCCCATTTAAAGTTTGCACAATTCTACAATACATCAAATTCTGCATTTTTATGCATTTGTGACAAATACATAATACTTATATCACACCATCTAATGTTTATTCATGAAAATACGTAAAAAATTATGTCAAAATGTTTATAATATTAATGCATTAATTGTTGAAAGGTTGAGAATATGTCAAAATGCACATCCTCTTCCTCACCAAAGATAAAACCTGTGACCTGTGAATAATGTTTGCACATACGTCTATTTAATGTTTGCACTTATGCCCATTTAAAGTTTGTACAATTCTACAATACATCAAATTCTGCATTTTTATGCATTTGTGACAAACACATAATGCTTATATCACATCATCTAATGTTTATTCATGGCAATATGTAAAAAATTGTGTCAAAATATTTATAATATTTATGTGTTGAAAGGTTGAGAATATGCCAAAATGCACATATTCTTCCTCAACAAAGATAAAACCTGTGACCTGTGAATAATGTTTGCACATACGCCCATTTAATGTTTGCACTTATGTCGATTTAAAGTTTGCATATTTAATTTTCTGTCATATGTATGTTAGTAATGAATGAGCATTAGAACGTATAAAGTTTTAGTATATTAGAATTTCACAGAGACGTCAAAGAACAAAACTCTCTATGGAAATCAAAGAAAAAAAATCATGAAAACGATGATGATGATGATGATAAACATAATAGAAAATTGAATGACGATGAGATGATAATAAAAAAAATGATGATGATGATGATAATCAAGATAATAGAAGGATGAGAGGATGAGAGAATGATAGAGGATGACGACGGCGACGACGACAATGAGAGGTTGAAGTCGATGGGTGAAAACGATGACAAGAACGGGTTCGAGATTGGAGCGCGCACGTTGTGTATAATTATACGCTATGTGTATAATTATCATTAATTGCGCATAAAAACGTATAAAAGAGTGATGTATGTACGGGTGTATGGTTTATGGGTGTACATGGAACATTTTTCTTTATTATATATTACTCATTGTTCATCGTCAATTGACCACCTTCAATCGCTGGTTAGCCACATCCAATCGTCGACCAACCATTGTCGATTGCCTATTGGTCACTGTCGCTTATCGATCAATCACCGCTGATTGCAGGCCAACTGCTCTCGAACTCTGCCAGCCAACCCCGCCTAATGTAGGTAATTTGATTTCATTATCCAAACATTTTAAAAGTGATTTAATTTATCTTATAAAAAATTTAAAATGAAGAGAATAACCTACCTTCTCTTCAATGTTTTTTTTTAATAAGAAAATTTTAGCACACTATCTACCGTTATTAATGTGATTATTTTCAATATCTTTTGCCTTACAATTTGCAAATCAAGAATTAACTTTTGACATATATATCTTTTTGGAAAAGAAAAATAGTTAAACCTAACAACTACTATAAAAAAACATTTGACTCCTAGTAACTTTTCAAATACGTGCATTCATATATCGTAACACAATCAACCAAAGTTGTATGCAATGTGGCTACCGAAAGTTTTATCTACAAAGTAACTCTTATATTTGGAACTGTCTACCGAAAGTTTTATCCACAAACCTCTTACTATACTTATTTGGACTCTCTTCCATTTTTTCTTAATTACTCTNGACAATGGTTAAATTGGTCTCAAGTATGTTTTGAACCTTCGTTGATCCTTAGTTTTTAATTCGAAAAATGACCTCATGTCAATTTTTTAATAATTACAATTAGAGTTATTTTATTTTTAATTTTGCAATGCGAGTCATTTGTCAACATGTCTTATTTTCTTAACCTAAGGAGGAAAAAAGAAGAGAGAACGACCCTAATTAGATAGAAAAAAATTGTTGTGCTTCCCTGCTTCTGTCTCACTACAATTTACACATGAAATATATCTTACGGTGACGGCTAACTTAGTCCCAAGTAAAAAAGTGACTCCATGTAAATTTTTTAATAAGTGCAAGGAAGGTTATTTTATTTTTATTTTTGCAATAAGAGTCACATAATCAAAATGTTTTCTTTTCCCTATCCTAATGAGAGAAAAAAAGAGAAAGACCCCAATTAGACAGACACAAAAAAAATTGTTGTGTTCTATTGTTTCCTTGCAATTTGCCCCCACCACGTTAACTAAATTTTCAATAAGAGAAATTAAGAATAAGAAAGGAGATGATAATTCAAAATTCATTTTTTTTCCAAAACACAGTAATTATCCCATTTACAATTTAACCAAATTAAGAAGATCATCATTAAGTAGCATCATGAAAATAAGACTTGATAAACATTGTTTTTGAGAAGTATAAGTGTATGTTTACGAAAGCTGAAAAATTAAACTTATTTTAGTAATTGCTTATTTTAATAATTGCTTTTTTATTTAATCGATTATGTGATGATCAATTTATGTTTAAATACTTCAGTTAAAAAGTAATTTTAAGATAATCTATTTTGTTTGAGTTGTATGAAAATAATTGCTTTTGTGTAATAAATTACTAAAAAAAGATATGAAATAATTTATTTATATTATATAATATTTAACTGTGATGGTTAGTTTGGTAGAAAACATGTGAAAAAATATTTTTTTAATATGAAATAAAAAAGCTTTTCTTATCTCCAAAACAAAAGCTTTAGCTTTTCTCCTAAAAACAGCTTAAGGGAACAACCAAAAATAGTTATTTTCTTGAAAAAAAAAAGTTGTTTAAAAAAAAACTATTGTGTTTGGTAAAATAGAAAAAATTAAGCAACAATTTTCTTTTTTTAAGAATATAATCTATTTTGTAGGGAAAAAAAGTGATAGCTACATTTTGGATATGATTATGCAAACAAAAAATTATTTTCTTGATCAAAAAATTATTTTTCTCATGTTTTTATCAAGTTGGTCCTAACTATCAAATATTATATATTATAAATAATTATTTCATACCTGCTTTAGTGATTTTATCATACAAAAGAAACTTTTTTTTAAACAATCCAAACAAAATAGATTATTTTAAAACCACTTTGAAGTTGAAATATTTCAATATAATTGGTTCTCATATAATTGATTATGTAAAAATATCAACTGTTAAAATAAACGATTATTGAAATAAATTTATTTGTCCAACTTTTTCAAACACACACTAAGTTTTATCAAAAAAAAGTTCTTACTTAATTTCTCTTGTTCAAACAACTTTCATATTCTCAAAACAACTTTTTTATAAAATAAAACTGATTGGAGTGGTTCCCAAACATGCATTAAGACGAATGTCTTATATATGGATTCAAGGAAGGAAATCAATGTGAAATTGCGGCAACGAGAAAAATTGCAACAAGACAGAAGCAGGGAAGCATGGAAGCACACCAATTTTTTTTCTATCTAATGAGGGTATTTCTCTCATTTTTTTCTCATTAGGTTAAGAAAATAATATATATTAATAAATGATTCTCGTTGTAAAATAAAAAATAAAATAATTTTAATTGTAATTATTAAAAAATTGACATAGTGTTATTTTTAAAATTAAAAACTAAGAAACAACAAAAATGCAAAACATATTTAAAATTAAATTAACCATTACCGTGTGAAGTCAATGTTTCATTTGCGTGTCTTATGATGCTTGGAAAATTTATGGATAGGCCACAATAAATAAAAGATAAGTCAAACATTGCTAATAAAGACACCGTCTCCATTGAAATTATCTGAAGTGGTTGAATTGAAACTATGTTGATGACTATAATCTTCTGTTTCATTCATGTTTTTCCAAGGGGAAAACGGTTTTGGAAGGGGAGAGCTCATAAAAAAGTCACTACTTTTTGCACTTAATACGTGTTGGCTAGCGAAGATTTTGCAATTGAAAATAAAGAGTGACATAGACGTCTCATTATGAATCATCGCTTTCATGAAAGCAAGCATTTTTGCATTACCTACCGGTTTTGGATTTTTATCTCTGAAAAGGATTATAAAAAACTCTAGACAAACATATTCTAGATTAAAAAGATTTAAATATTAAATATTAAATAAATAAATAATAAGTGAAGATGAGCACGAATATTTAAAACCATTGATAATAACAGGGAAAGAACCGAAATTGTTCGTTAATTATTAAGGGGAAAAGTAACAAATTGTCAACAGAGAAGCTCTTTCGCTATCTATGACAATTTTATTTTTTAAAAATTAATTCCTGTCTGCTCTAGTTATAGAATGATTCTCTCTGATGCGTGCATATGCATACAATATTATCGTTGCCGCAAACAAAGACTATGTTTCAAATATAAATGTTAAAATATTAAATAGATGAAATTTAAATTAAATAAAAAATATATATTTAAAAGAAGCCATAAATTTATCATCATAAAATTTTCGGTTAATTAAGTTTTTAGTCCTTGTAATATGAAAAAGTTTAGTTTTAGTTCCTCATGATAAGTTTTAGTCCCTATAAAATGTGAAAATATGATTTTGGTCCCTGTGGACGATTGGTGATGGACGGTGATGTAGAAATGGTCCCTGATGATGAGTTACCTGACACGTCATAATCGTCCTTCACCCAACGTCCACAGGGATCAAAATCAAATTTTCACATTTTACAGGGACTAAAACTTGTTATGAGGGACTAAAACCAAACTTTTTCATATTACAGGGACTAAAAACTTAATTATCCCTAAAATTTTTGATAAAAAATGATGTTTAATTTATTTTTGTATCTCATTTAAACTATTTATTTAATTTTCTTTTCAATTTAGAATTCTCTCGTTACTTTAAGCCTAACAATTAGTTTAAATTTGACCAGAAATCTCTTCAGCCCATGTATACTGTACAAGTAGGTAGGTATTATTCTTGCAGTACTACGGTGGGTTGTATGACAGTCCTAGTTGCTAGCTACTTACAATTGGGTAATGCTAATTAATCAATAAATTTGCATAATATACATCAAAAACGTATATAAATACAATAACATGGAAATATTATTACAGATGTATAATAATTATATGAGGTCTAATAATACTCACATGTTATTATATTTGTATACGTTGTTCATATATATATTGTGCAAATAATTGGTACGGCAAAAAATTGCGCAAAGCTTGTGTTTCCTAATCTTGTTGAAGAAAAGTAAGGCTGTTAAAATGAGTCCGGCCGTAGATCCAGTCTGTTTACCCGGTTAAATGGACTGACTTTATATGCAAAAAATAGGCCTGCAAAAATTTGAAAAAAATTGGCTCGGCCTGCGGGCTAGCCCGTGGAATTTTAAAAAAAAATTTTTAAACAAAATTTTTTGAATTTTTTGAATTGTTTTCTTTTTTTTTAAAAAAAATAAACGAACTGACGGACTGTCTATTTAGACTCACGAACAGACCATAAACGCACCGAACCTCTAAAAATGTGTATATTTTTGACCCAACCCATTTGACTGCCATAAAGAAAAGAGGGCTCTCTTTTATGCTACTCGTGCTCAAACCTTAAAGTAGGTTGTAGGGATATATACCTTAAATCTCCCCCAACACACACACAAACGAAAAAAGAAAAAATCAAAATAGTAAAATATTACCCATGTGCAACAATTTCAGGTTATTTAGTCATAAGTCAAATTATTATTAGACTGGATTTGGACTACAAGAAAATGACCCAACTCGAAGAAAAACCAAAAAAGGGATATGCATAGTGCACGCAACTCGATCAATATTCACGTGTAATCAATATTGAGATAATAAATAACATCTCTTAAATAAATGTTTAAAAAATAAATGGATTTTTGTAGTTAAGAAATTAAAAGCAATTTTTTGATTTTTAAAGTTTTTTTTTTTTTGAAAAACATCCACAGTAAAATACACTAGTACCGTACCGTATCTCATCCATTTGGAATAGTGGAGATGGATAGATAAACGCAAACTTATATAAATGGACCACTTCATGGGGTGGCTAGTTCCAGTCCAGTGTCATGATCAGTTAAAGCTCATGTTTAGCATTTACTGCTAAAATTAGTATAATCCACGCGCGCGCGCACATTATCATGAACGTCACAGTCTAGGAGTAGTAGTAGTCAAGGCATCATCAGCGCAGACCACAGACCATTCATCCATTTGAGGCGCAAAATCTGTTGATATATATGAAAGCAAGTGGAATACTACTTAGAGTATATGTTAAGCTGCCTGATTTTTTCTCTTTTTTGTTTCATATAATTAATTTAAGAGAAATGTCTAGACTTAAAGGTTAAGCTAAGTTTTCTCTTTTTATTCTAATTATATTGAACCACAATTATTGCATATCAGGTTATTGCACACCCGGTGCACACTTGAGACAATAACTACCTGCAGACACCTCAAGCCTAACAAAACAGGAGAACGTGTCCCACTCTCACAAAACGTGCGTGTGTCACACACTCTCTCAGCACGTCAACCGTTCACATTTTGCGTTTCTCTACGAAAATCTTTCTTCTCCCAGAGCTATTGCGATATAACCCTCTCGTCTTCATCCCATGAACACCACCCTCTCGTCTTCCTCTTAGTCACTGCTTCTTCTTCCTCCTTTTTTTGCAACCACATTTTTCAACTCTTCCATCGCAACTACTAGTAAGACCTAACCGTTACTAGTTCGTTTTCTTTTTTCAAGTTAATCATCAAACAAAAAACTCTGTCCATCTTTCCTTTCACTATTTTTGTTCGGCTAAATAACGGTTATGTCTTCTTGTTTAATAAAGTTATGTCTCATTTTACGAATGGTTGTGTCTAAATATGAAAAAGGTTGTGTCTGAGTAAAATAAATGGTTGTGTCTCGTTCTCTATTACGGTTGTGTCTGGTGTTGGTAAGTTAGTTGTGTCTGTCTTTCGTGATTATATCTACCTATGGTTAAGTCTGTAATGCTCTATGGTTACATTTGTAACGCTTCTCTATGTCTGTCTTTTACACAAGGTTATGTTCCCATATACAACAAAGTTATGTCCTACACAACCAAAATGTTGTGTCTCGTACTTCGTCACGGTTAAGTCTATGTTTGCTAGTTGGTTGTGTCTTTCTGCATTATATTGTTGTGTCTTCCTGTTTTATTTGGTTATGTCTAGTTGTGTCTTGTAGTTATGTCTTTCTATGTTATATTTGCTAATGTGTACTTTTATCATGTTGCAGATCTATGGTACCCCAGAAGGCAACACCCACCACATCTGAATTGTTCAAGGCAGATTACAACAAAAAGGTATGATCTGATAGAGACATACAAAAAAAATACATATTAAATAGACCAGACCTAACGTGTAATTCAAAAAAGACCTAACTATATCAACTTGCGTGACCTAACATTAGTCACAAGTCAGACCTAATTAGTATAACATCATAGACCTAAACTTTATTTAATTCATTAAAATACCTTTAGGTTCTTCAAAGTTTGACACCATTGCATCATCCCTGCATTCTCGTCAAATGTTGCTAAAACAATCTTTTCATTGTTAAAGTCGGTGGTGACTTGAGTTGGAGTGCTGGAGCCATGCAGTACACTCTCTATGAAGTAAGACACAATGAATGTGTTTTAAGAGATCTAATCATTATTCAATTATAGACCTAACTTATCAACTTTGTATGACAACTTTGGTTTATACCTAGACACAACCATCATGTTATAAGAGACCTAACCGTCATTTTATTTTAGACCTAACCTAACAAATTTGTAAGACATAGACGTTTATCTTTAGACACAACTGTCATGTATGATAATTCACTGAATTTTACCTTCCAACAATGTGAGTTGGGGCGCCACTGCCATTACATTGTTGAAACTTTCCAACAACTCCATGAATGACAACTCTTTGCCAACAAAATTTAGCGGATTCGTCGTCAACATCAATTACAGAACCGATAGCAAAACATATCAAAAATGAAAAAATCAAAAGCGCAGAAACAGTGGAGACATAAAAAACGAACGAGTAACAACGAAACGATAAACTAGAGCAGATCAAAACGCAGAGAGAATGATAAAAAATGAATCGAGCTGAAAACGGAGTGGACATAGCAGTTATCTCAGCTAAGAAGGCGCGTGGTTTGGTTAGGGTGAGCAGTTTGCTGACTCAGCCGAGGGTTTTAGTAAAATAGGGTGGGTGTGCAACAGGTGTTCAAGCATTGAGTGTACAAAAATAATTATCCAATTATATTATATGTTTCTTTTAAGGGATACGTTTATTCTTTATTTACATCAAAACTACCAATGTTGCCTTTTTCCTATTTAGAGTGAAAGAAAAAAAATTTACTACTTTGATTTTCTCTCTAAGTGCCGGTGATAAGCATCGATTGTTGCCAAGACATTAGAAGTGATTTAATGGCAAGGAACTTGAATTTAAACATTACTACGACCCATGCATGTACTAGGAAAAAGTATATATTACCTTAATTTTACCAACTGAGATTAGTTACATAATTGAAGAGACCAATTATTTAAGATGTGACAAACAACGATTCTAAAATTTGGTTGAGAAAGATACTTATATTTAATATTTAGCAATGTCTTTTTAATTAAATGACACTTAAAGGCATTTTTTAAAAAAATAATATAAATAATATTTTTCTCGTTCTTTATTGGAGTACTAAGGATTCATTTTTCTTATCCAGTAATCTCGGTTTTGTGTGAGAGCTATGGAGAAAAAATGTGTTGTCCATTAATGTCTTAAAATATGTGTCCAAGTATAACACTTCTTCCCTTTAAAAAAGATAAATATAAGTTTGTTATAGTTGATCATGAATTATTGCCTCTGATATTGGAACCAATGAAATGCAGATTCTAGTGTGCTTAGTCGGCAACTCAGCACGCCTATCATGGCATGTTTACATTTTGATATGATCCTCATCATAGCAGCCTCAACTATATAAAGAAATTAAAAATGAGATGACAAGTTAGGTCAAATTCACATTACAATATTATTATTGCAACAAAACCAAAAATTTTGTAGGTGGACTTAGCAGTGTGAGGATTAAATTAAAAGCAAAAACCCAATAAAACCAAAAAACATAGGTAGGGGAATCAAGTACAGGAGAGGGAGACCATGCATGGTGCCTTAGTCAGAGAGATTTGTGTGTCTCTTTCAATGGAACTATTACCACTGGCTGCCATAAAAAAGAGAATTTTCCAAATGGATGGAGGAAAACAAAAACGAGTGTCCTTAGTGTAGGGACAGTTGGGCCCCACATGCCAGGCCACATTTTGCCACCTTCAATGGTCCATGAGGGCTGTCCAAAATTCCACCCTTATAACACACCTATCATCTTAAACCCCTAACACCCCATTAACCCATATGCTTTTCAATTTTATAATAATGCGTTTGTCTAGTTCCATTCCTTTCTCTAAAGTGAGATATACTTTTGAGAAAATATTGTAGAGATTCTTGGATTCTCAGGACAAGGCTTTTGTACCATTAATTTTTTTAACATACAAATTTTGCACGTTATTATTTTTTCTCATTTTTGTTATATTTGAATGCAATATATAACTAATGTGTGGAATGATTAGTATGGTACAAAATAATTTTGTAGTCTTACTACAAGAGTATTTAACAATCTATTGTTTTTCAAATATATTTTAATCCCTATATAAGAAATTTTGGTTTTGGTACTTACATTTTTGTAGCCTTAAATTCTTCCTTTTTCCTTTTGGTCGCTTCGGTTCTAAATTATAGTCCCTATTAGTATTTAAAATACGTTTTTAAAGATATTCAAAATTTTGTTTTTAGTTCTTATAAATATCAAATATTTAATTACACTTAACTTAAACAACATAAAGGAAAAGAAAGGGCAAAAAAAAAGTTAAAAGAGGGATGGAAACTAAAGCAAAAAATTGAGACGAATCAAAACTAAAACAACCGTGTTTACATGTCACTCCTTTTTTTTTTGGGGCTTGGTTTTGCTTTTATCTTAATTTTTAGTTTAGTTCTGTTACACAGAAATTATCTTTTCATGCTTTTAGAATGTGGTGAGCTTATTTGTATTTAATTCTTATATCTAATCTTGATCTAATCTTTGAATTGTTTTATTCTTGTTTGTTTTCTTTATCTAGTTAGTTTTCCATAAATAAAATAAATAAAATAAAGTACGGACTTTTTAAAATTTCCTGACCTATCATTAAGTAACATAGTGCCACACCGCCACTCAAAACCTCCATAAGATCATGCTTACATCTCTTTGACTTACTCTTCCTCATCTCTCTCTCTATTTAACGCATTATTGTTTCTTTTCTCACAAACTATGATCATGCTTAATTTTCTTGCCTTTTTCTAATACCTTTGTTGTCCACAGTCCACACCCACCCCCTCCAACTATAACAACTCTATAAGAGCTAGCAACCCAAGCCAAACACACAACAGTACCGCCTCTCTTTCTTTTCTCTCTTTCGTGGGCTGGGCACACGCAAAAAACAGAGAGAGCTAATTAAGAGACGGACACGATGAACGCTGCCCAGTTTCAGAAGAACGGCATGTACATAGAAACCCCCGAAGCTTTCGGATCAGATGGTGGCAAAAACTTCGATGATGACGGACGAATCAAAAGATCAGGTACATAACATACACATGATATTGTTTGTTACATGCACTAGTGTTATTATAGAAAAAGATATAGTAATATATATATAAAGGATCTATCTAGCTAGCTAGTGATTAATTAATTACAAAAGCTAGCCAATACACTAAATAATACTATTTAGAGTAAAGTCAAATTTAAGTATCAGAATGACCAACGTCCATATTAGTTAGTTTACTTCATTTAATGTATATCTCATATACAGTTTATCTCGAGTAAATTTGATAGTATGTATGTTATTAAATCAATATATATATATGTATTTAACTATAAATAATCATGTTAATTATAAGTTGTTTGAAATGTGCAGGGACATGGGTGACCGCGAGCGCGCACATAATAACGGCGGTGATAGGATCAGGGGTGCTGTCGCTAGCGTGGGCGATAGCCCAAATGGGCTGGGTGGCTGGCCCCGCCGTCCTCTTTGCATTCTCCTTCATCACTTACTTCACTTCCACCCTTCTCGCCGACTGCTACCGTTCGCCGGACCCTGTCCACGGCGAGAGGAACTACACCTACTCCGATGTTGTCAAATCTGTGTTAGGTACGCACGTAGCAAAACAAGTTTCTCGTTTTTGGTAAGGGTTGAGCCTTGAGATAAGTTCATTTGTTCTTGAAACTTGGGCCACCAGCATGCATTTATGAGAGATTCATTTCAATATCTGATCAAGTGTTTGATACTATATATGTTATATAATTTCTATTTCGTTATACTTACGTGATTGATTTGTTGGTTGCGTAGGAGGGAGGAGATTCAAGCTGTGTGGATTAGCTCAGTACATAAATCTTGTCGGTGTAACCATTGGGTACACAATAACTGCTTCAATTAGTATGGTGTAAGTTCCCACAGTCAAGTATATAATGTGCATATGTATATATCTGGTCTAAATTTCTACATACATAGTAATGATAATGACCTTATCTTCATATCTATCTATCTATCTATCTATCTTCAGGGCGGTGAAAAGGTCAAACTGTTTCCACAAACATGGGCACCAAGCAAAGTGCTACATATCAAACAACCCATTCATGATCATGTTTGCCGTCATCCAAATCGTCCTTAGCCAGATTCCAAACTTCCATAAGCTCTCTTGGCTCTCCATCGTTGCTGCCGTTATGTCTTTTGCTTATTCATCCATTGGCCTCGGCCTCTCCATCGCTAAAGTAGCAGGTACGTACTAATTTAGTCAGTTACTTATTAATTTTATATCTTAGTTATAATTAATTAATTAAATGGAATTTTTCGGTGAAGGTAACGGGGTTGGACGGACATCGTTAACTGGGGTGCAAGTTGGGGTCGACGTTACAGGAACAGAGAAGGTGTGGAGAATGTTCCAAGCCATTGGTGACATTGCCTTTGCTTACGCCTATTCTAATGTCCTCATCGAGATTCAGGCAAGTCATATATATATATATGTGTGTGTATATATTTATTTCTTTTACTATTATTGATGTTATTTATTATTTTGGAATACATATCACCTACGGTTTGCATTAAAAGGGCCATGCACAGGAATAGAATCAACTAAATGCGTGCTATAACCACACAATATAACTACTACTACGGTTTTTGACCAAAAAAAAGAAAGAAGAAAGAATCGCTTTCACCGACCCAGCCACCACTAATACAGATAAACATCCACGATTTTTGGTTTTGCCAGATGTCTGTAAATATGACATTAATTTCAATATTGGTGTAGCACTATAGCAATTCTCTCCCTTGTTCATAATGATCATAATTGCATGCAGTGGTTATCTTCACACACAAAAAAAGGAGACCATCCAGAAAAAATACAATAGTTATAAAAAAAAAAATTAAAATAATAATACTAGTTGCATTGATTCTAGAGACCCGTGTCAGCCTAGCATGGTCATGGGCCTTGGTATGTGGCCAATTTTCCCACTCTGATTGATGCAATATATATTGGGTCTCTTGGTTTATGTTCAATTAATTAAATTGCAACCATAAAATAAAACGGTTGGCCATAGAAATAGTGGCCCCCCTCTGACGGAATAGTGACAGGAAAATTTCTAGTTTTGGTCACTGAACTGCCGACAGGAACTTAGGCACCCACATTTTAACTATTTTAATTCCGATATATTATCATAGTAATTTAAATGATGATCTTTGTACAGATTTATGTTTACACATAATTTTCTTACAAGTTATTGGATGATTCTGATCTCATCATAATTTTTTTTTTTAGCCGTTGAAATTATATACAGTTACATAGGCAAGTCTCGTTTTTTCAATTGATTGTCTTTAATGGTATAAGGTGCTTATATGATATTGATAGGTTTCTGCTAAATTCAAGCTATTAGCCGGCCATTAGAATCTGTGCTAGTCAAAACTAAAGATTCTTAGCCTTTTATCTAATTTTCAGTGGAAAAGTAGTAAAGGTACTTCTTTCCACCCAAAAGTCTTAGAAAAGATGCTAAAGCTAAGGAAAATCCTACTTCCATCATATCACGGGAGACTTTTTACTAACTTTTTTTTTTTTTATACACACCTATGGCCAGAGCATCATTAATATTCCATATGAACAATTACATCCACGAATCGCTACCACCAAAGGCACTTTTTCTTTTTCAGAAAATAATATTTTATTACTTCAGATCAATGGAGCTCATTCTACCAAAAAAAAAAAAAAAAACATCATCATATTCTTTTGTTTTTGTTTTGGGTGATGCTTGGCGTTGGAGATTCCACACCCTGGTCTATCTTAACAATTCTATAAACTAAAACTCAAATCAATGGTGTGCAATTTAGCTTCCATGCCCTCTTGAATAATGATTGGAGACAATGTGATTGCAGGATACCCTGAAATCAAGCCCTCCGGAGAACAAGGTCATGAAGAGAGCAAGTTTGATTGGCATCATGACCACAACCATGTTTTATGTGCTATGTGGGACCGTAGGTTATGCAGCATTTGGAAATGATGCACCAGGAAATTTCCTCACAGGGTTCGGCTTCTACGAGCCCTTTTGGCTAATAGACTTTGCCAACGTCTGCATAGCCGTCCACCTAATTGGAGCATACCAAGTAAATAATAACTTCAACTCTCAGTTATGCATATTTCATACTTCAACGTTCTATGGTGCGCGCGCATTTGTTCATTAATTAATGAGAATTTTATTATTTCTAGGTGTTCTGCCAACCCATATTTGGGTTCGTGGAGAAGTGGAGCAAGGAAAAATGGACAAATAGCCAATTTGTGAATGCAGAGCACGCTGTGAACTTCCCACTATGTGGAACCTACAACGTGAACTTCTTCAGGGTAGTGTGGAGAACCACATACGTTATCATCACAGCTCTGATAGCCATGATATTCCCATTCTTCAATGACTTCCTGGGACTGATTGGTTCACTATCATTCTGGCCATTAACCGTTTACTTCCCCGTCGAGATGTACATTAAGCAATCCAATATGCAAAGATTTTCATTCACCTGGACATGGCTCAAGATATTGAGCTGGGCATGCTTGATCGTTTCTATCATCTCAGCTGCTGGCTCCATCCAAGGCCTCGCTCATGATCTCAAGAAATATCAGCCCTTCAAGGCTCAGCAATAATACCTTGTTCCTAAGTGCTATAATTGTTGTTTTCCTTACTCAGTTCCTTTTCTCTTCCTTGTTTTTAATAAAGTTATCAGCAAAGTCTATGGATAATATAATGTTATCAGGTGTTTATGAAATTGTAACAACCAGCTTTAGTGTACATATGTCATGAATAATCTCAGCTCAGGTTAGTTTGAAAGTCAGCACATCATTCAATGTTTTGCCTACCCACTCGGTTCCGTAAGCTTGTATCTGCATCAAAAGTATTCCAATGGTATGGTTAAAATTCTAGTGTGTCAAGAATTTAATACTAATTATTGCAAGACAAATACTAGCAGTACTAAGCATTGAGATAAGTAGGAACAGACTATCCTTTGACATGCTCGCCGCACTTCCTAAATAGAAGAATTTAATAAATCGCCATTGTATACCAATTAGCAATAATACACACGTACTTTCATTTTCTTGATCTATTCTGGTCAATTCTATCAACAGGTATCAGAGCCCTCAATTCCAGGGTGTCAAACAAATCTAAACGAAGTGGAGAACAGTGAGAGGAATTGAATAAAGAATACCTCATTGTTCAAAGGAGGTCTATGTTACACAGGCGGGGTACGTGGTACGAAATTTTTTGAAAAATAGGACTACAGGTACACCAAATATATATATATAAAATAAATTACATATAATAAAAAAAAATTCACAAGATAACTAATTTATATATCAATCTAAAATCAATACCACAAGAAAAAACCAAAATCATATTTTTTCATTTCTTTTAATAAAAATAGCAAAAGAGAAGAGGAACTAGAGCTTGTTGAAGACAAGGTTGTGCTAGAGATAAGGGCGCAGATTAAAGGAGGCGTAGAGGATTGAAGGAGGAGTTAAGGTATTACGTTTTTATTAAGGTTTGATTAGTAAGTCAAATATCTTTAAAAAAAAAACCTCACAACAACGTAATTTTGGTCATCTGACGTACCCAGCCGTACCCAACCACACACAGCCATACCCATTCTACTTTTTTTTTAAAAAAAACAATTTGGGTACGTACCCTGCCGTACTTGGGCATACCCACGGTGTACCCATACCTGGTACGTGCCCATACGGATACTTCTCCAAAATTTGGAGTACCCATGCAACATAGAAGGAAGTCATGTTAGTGGTTGGCTAAGCAAGGTGTAAGAGTAGGAAACTAGGATAGGAGTACTCTCTTGCACACAAATAAACTGAAACTGCAAAGAATGAGTGCATTGTAGAGGTGATGAGGAGTCGTGCTGTCATTTGGGACAAGTGTTGGGAGTTGTTCTATCCAAATGTGACATGCTAGGAGAATTTGCGAGCAGAGCTTGACCGCTTTCACTTTGACTGAAACGCTATGGGGTTGATTATGAGGAAGATGAATCTCAGGAATTGCCAAAGAATTCTTTCGGAAAGGAGATGGTACCCAAGTCAAAGGAGGTGACAACCAACCTTTGGGTCATGAGGAGCGAGCAAGTTAGTCAATCCTAGTTCTCGGACTGTCCCAGTCAAGCTGAAAAGCGGGATCCCATGGGATAGCAGAATGGGACGGTTGGGATGGCAATGCATACAAAATTATTTGAAATGTAATTTATATATAGAAAATACATAAAAATGTTACACAAAAAATTCAAAATTAAACTCATTGTCTCATTCATTCGTCAATAGTCATAAAATAATACAATAATTCATAGTTTCAAGTTTCATACACCAGAAAAGACCCATACGCCCCTATAATAAATAAATAAAAAAGAGGGTAAAATAAAATATTCCACAAAAATCACCATCCCAGCCGGGATTTGCTGAGATATTTGCTGAGATTTACTGGGATCCCAACCGAGATTTGATGTGATGAAAATCTAGGACAAAATGACTTTCCCATCTCAGAGAGAGCCTGGCATGGGATGGGATGGGATGCCAAGATCTTGCTGGGATCCCATGGGATTGACATCCTTGGGAGGGAGGACTCATGCATAAAATACAGGGAGACCTTGCATATACACAGTTCATTTGAGTGAAGAAACAAAATGGGCTTTTAGAGGAGAGAAATAGGGCTAAGTAAAAAAGGAGCTACAACAGATGTTGAGATCTGAAGTGCGAATTCCTTTCGGGGATTGGCTTGAGAAAAGGGTTAAAGGTTTGCCTGCGGTATTTGCGGGAAGTTAAGGGGCAAGGAAATTTGTCAAGCTTATGGAGATGATAAATTGGCAACTGATTTGTTTTTTTACGAGGCAATTATCCTCGGTGCTGGAAAGCTTGAGGTAGTAGATACTAAATACCAAGCTACTGACTAATATGGTGCTGTAAGAATTTTATGAACTTGTGGCTGCAATTGAGGAGAATAATGAGCATACAATAGCTAAGGCCCTTGTTGAGTATGCTAAAATAATTTGGAGATGAAGGCCACTTTCTGAAACAAGGCAATAACAGTGGGATTGGGATTGGGATAGAGCCTCTGAATAATCAGCCTCTCTCTAGTTAGCATCGAAGTAGCTAAAAGCATAGTATAGGAATCAGTTGAATAGTTAGGATTTCAGTGAGAAAGGAATCTCTCAAAAAGCCCATAGGATTGTATTTTTCTGATAGTAAAAAACCCTTGGGATTGTAGATACTTCATAGTCTTTCTGATCTAGGGTTCCAATAAGACACAGATATTTCATATTCTTCTCGGTTTTCAGTCTCTTTCTGGTTCAGTTCTATCAGTTTTCTGGAGATTGAAAAGGAATGCAATTTTGGACATAATGAATATCTATTAAACATAAGACGTAACTTCAAGTTTAGTTTTGGAAATGTAAAACCCAAGTGCACATAAACTTACAGCTGGGGCTTAGTCTTTCCCTAAGATAATATTTAACACTTTACACCACATTCCTTCTAACAATTGTAACACCAAGAAATAACATTAAGCAAAATAATGAGCTCAATTGCAGCTACCAAAAAACAGAAGCAAATGTGTTACCCAAATAGAGAGATCAACCAGACTCCGCCTCGCTCAAGACAAATGCCTGAATAAGACTTTGGGCAGCATGAGTTTGCTCAGGGGTTCCAGATATTACAATTTTAGTTTCCACCGCTCCAGGCTTCGGATCAGCAATAGTAATATGCGCGTCAGAGATCTGAAAGTGCAGATCACATTGTAAATGTCAAAATCATAAAGAACTGTATAATGATTTCATCAACAATCACTTCACAGTTCACACGATATTTGAAGTTCAACCTGAACAGAACAGAGGATACAGAGTCTTTTCATTTTTCTTTCTTCCTTGTGTTAAGGTGTAGGGTATGTGTGTTTCTAACATCAATACCTAACAGCAAGAATCTGATACAATTTCTAACATTAATACATATCAAAAGCATTCAAAACAACACACTCCAGGCAAATATAAATGATATGTACAATGTTAAAATATGTTCCTTTTGTGTGTTCCTTGAGAATTTTAAACACAGCAGTGAATGTGAGAGAATATAGATGTAGGTGAGATGTGGGTGTATAAGACAACTATGGAAAGCACAATAACCATCCATGAGTAAAAACAGCCAGATAAAAGCTACAAAATTATGATCATCAATCATCAGATGCAGTGGGTTCACCTGAAGTATTTGTTTTAGGCATTCACCATCTTCCCCATAAATTACAGGCACAAGCTTCCGAGGAACGACTACTTCAACAGTGGTACTGGTGATAATTGGTTGGCCCCCTCTACATGATAAAACTCAGTTATAATAATATTACTATTATAACAAACAGTCGGAGATTTGAAAAACAATTGCGATGAAAAAATTATTGACAGTGATAGACAAGGGACACACCCTGCAAATCCTGGAATTCTTCTAGGAGGGCCTCCTGGAAAGTCTGGTAAGCCCATGGGTCCGCCACCTTCTAGTAGCCCCTAGAAACAAGATATCCAATATGATTAACACTATCAATCAGGTAGCCCTATCGATGTGGAAAAATGAGCTTCTTAAAATATAATGGCTTCTCAACAGAGCATGATATGCCATTATTCCAGAAATATTACAGTTGGAGATCCAGACAATACTGGCCAGTTTGGCCCAGGCAACAGCATATAGGTCCATAGTCTAGTCCTACATTAACAGATACTTATCTGAACAAGGCCTCTATCAGCACTTAACTGAAGCATGACCTTGGATTTTAAAAAGAAAAAGTCCCTGCCAGGGATTGAACTAGGATGTTGCAACTTCTTATGTTAAAGATGAAATTAAATAGATCAATCATAACTTAAAAACTGTACTTTTTCTAATTTTGTTAGTTAACCCCATTTAGAAATTATGCAAGTGGTAAGCCACAATTGAAACAAAATAAGTTAAATAATTAGACATGGTAAAAAGTTCATAATATTAAAGATAAGATTAGACATCACCTAAATTTAAAAAACCTATTTTTCATAGAATATAAAAAATAATTATATCAAAAATATCTACTTTGATGCCAATCATTTCTGTTGGAACACTATCCCTCCCCCTCATTCAGTTCAATTTTGAGAAGACTAATTTCAACATCCAGTTTCAATGTTTGATAGAAGATGGCCTCAATCTAATCTAAATGACATACAAATATGGTGCAAAGGCAGTGGGTTAGCCAAAAAAAACAGCACAAAAATAAATAAATAATAGTCGAATACCTGAGGACCCCAAGGCTTCCTTTCAGATATGTGAGGAGGAATGCCTGATCTATGAAAGTTATCCATAAAAGGAGGACGATCATCAAGGGGGAAACTTCCATGTGGAGGTGGAGGACCTAGGTTAGAATACATTCCAGGAGGTGAAAGTCCTCGCCTTCCTAAGTACGTAGGGAATGGAGGAACTTGATCAAGAAATGCAGAATTGGAAGGATATGCATCACGGAAGAAATGGTGTCTTAATCTTGTCGTTACATGAAAAAGCCCATCCTGCACTGCCTCAAATTCTCCACTTATCTGTCAAGAGAAATTACACAGGGATAAGCAATAACCAAGTGAAGCATGAAATAACCCTAGAAAGTTAAAAAAATAATTTTTAAAGTTTTAAAATATTAATACACGCTAATCACCGAGCAAACTTGTAACTCAAATTAATAGAATTAACAAGTAACAACCATGTACATGTACTTATCAGAAAGTTACTTCAACTGCTCATTTTGCAAAGCTACACGACTTTACAATACAACCATATTAATTGTAGATTTTCTGAAGAAACATGGTTACTCTGTTGTAAAATTCAGGTGGCATCCACCTCATTTCTCCCAAATCCAAGGGAGAGCAATTGAATTGTTGAATTTAAATACTTACAAGACATCAGCATTTTGATGTAATTGATACCTATATGAGATAAAATGGCAGATTTAAAATTTACAACAGTACCAAACTCAGTAGAAACTGCACCTGAATTACTTCTTCATCTTCTGAAGTGCACTTAGGAACTTTATCCTTTCCTAATATACGAATATGGGCCCCTGATAACTTCCTCATTTCTGTTATGATGGAACCACCCTTACCAAGGAGACAGCCTATTTGATTGGAAGAAACAAGAAGCCTAGCTAACATACTATGCTCTTTAGCATCAGGTACAGCCCTGCCTATTCTGGTCTGCACACGAAATACAGCTTCTTGCACAGGAGATATTCTATCTTCTGGGTGCTGCGATTATTAATGTAACATCAGTGAAAAAATAAATGTAGCTCCATAACAATAGCTCAAATGAGAAAATGGGATACTAGCACCATACCGCAGGACCAGATATAACAATAATGCAGTCCTCTGAATCTGGAATTCCTTCTATAACCTTGATTTCACTAGCTGTCTCTTGTTGCACAATCTTTATGATTGCTCCACCTTTACCAATTATGTTCCCTACCCTTTCAGTATGACACAATAAACGGAAAGTAAGCATTTCCTGAGAAGGCCTCATGCACCCATGTATGCCACCTTCATGAAATTTGGGAATGAGAGGAGGAGCAGGATGAAAAACAGAAATATCATGAGACCCAGTAGCAAAAGGCGCTCCTTGAGCAGCAAAAGAACGGTTGTGTGGCAGCGATTGACCAAGTGCATGAGATGATGGCCCTGTAGAATTGGCAGACAGAGATTCATGATCCCGAGGCGAATTTTCCAACAGCTGTTGAGTAACAGATTGAAAAGCTTTCCTGACAACGTCAATTCCCCCGGTGATCTACATCACAGCATACATATGAAAAGTAATGCTGAAACAAGACTGAACAAGTTTTAAAATGAGCAGCATGTATCAAGATAGCAGCTATAGAACCCCTTTTTGGAATGCATATCTCATAATGTATGTCACTAAACCACCAAAAATGCATACATGCAAAGCACACTTATAGAAGTGAAGATGTTGTCAATGGCATTTTAATGGAATGAGAGGCACCTCTACCCTTTCTTGTTCAGACAGTGTGATAAACATTTACCTGAACCAGCTCATCTGAAGCCGACGCACATAATGGAAGTTTGTCCCTCGGAAGGATCCGAATCTGTGCCCCACTGTCAGCTGACATTTGTTTTATAACGCAACCACCCTTTCCCAGAATGCATCCA
The DNA here is from genome assembly GCA_003254905.1 of Nissolia schottii. Classification (NCBI taxonomy): domain Eukaryota; kingdom Viridiplantae; phylum Streptophyta; class Magnoliopsida; order Fabales; family Fabaceae; genus Nissolia; species Nissolia schottii. The sequence goes on from QANU01043079.1 coordinate 24,151, forward strand.
ACTTGATTAGAAAGGACGAGTAGCCTAAAAACTAAAGACGAAGATATGCTACTTTCTTTATCGCCCTCTGTTGCCTCCTCCACTCCTTCAACCATCCTCCCAAAAACTAGTGATAGAGCCTTCCGGATAGATGAATGCCCCTTCTCGCCCTTTGAATCTTCCACAGGAACAGAATCCTTATCTTCATCACTGTCGCCGTGGTCTTTCGTCTCATCCTCCTCCTCCTTGCTATCAGCCTCATCATTATTAACCTCCCTTATCTGCTCAGTTTCTTCCTCAGTCTCTTTATTATCAGAACCAAGAATAGTAATAACCCTCTCATCGCATCCGGGAATAGCATCCTCAATTTTAACCTTCACACCAGTTTCCTGTCGGATTTGCGACACGATGGCACCCCCTTTACCGATAACACTGCCAATTCTAGGCGTAGGACATAGTAACCGGAAAACGACGCTCCCGGGACACACATCCAATGGTGAAACGCCACCTGCCGACTTTTGGCGTTTCTTCCCTTTCCCATTTGGCTCCACATTTGGTCTCTTAGATGATGTCATTGAAACTAACACAGTATAACGCAATGGCACACCTATTTTACAACACAATAACATTATTATTGATCAACGTAAGCATGTAACTACAGCTAGAAAATAAATACAAAGTACAAAACATTGAATAACAAATCCTTAGAGGATGTTACTGGAACTGCCGCGAATATAACGCAATGGCACAACCATTCCATAAACGATTAAAATTATTATTAATTAGCCTAAGCATATAACTACAGCTGGAAAATGAATTCAAAGTACAAAATGACAACAAATCTTCAGACCAGCACCTCAACGTGACTCAATTATTCAAGGTAATAACGCAACCCGGGAGAAATTAGAAAGAGAAGAAATTAAGCTAAGTGAGAAACTACTTATCGTTAGAACTATTCGAATTATTACGTCTTCGGAGAGAGGTTAAACTTTCAGTAGTGCTTATAATTCCAAAAATAAGCATGCGTATGATTGAAACCTTGAGGAATGGAATGGAGAGGGATATGAGTCACACGGTGAACGAAGGAACCGGAAAGGAGGAAGCGCCGTATGAGCACGGCGTCGACGATGTGATGTGAGGGCAGAGAACGACGGAAACCAAGTAAAGAATTCTGTACCTTTTTCCGGTGACCTAAAAACTCTTTGGCACTGAGCACCAAAAAGAAAATAAAAAAATAAAAAAGAAGACACCTCTTAGAACTGCGTATATGCACTTCTAACTGGTTGAGCCCAAAAGGATTGGGCCCATACTAAGTTCTTATGAAGGCCAAAACCCAGAACAAACTAGAAAACTTTTGACATAGTTCTTTTTCGCCGAATGAAACGCAAAGGCCCAAACGGAAAGAAGAGAGCTCATGAATTAGATAAAGGAAACGGATAATAATCAATCAGGACGTGGGCTTGGATTGGAGGTGGCCATTCTGCCTGTGACAAGTCCTCTTAGCCAATAAATGGGTTGCCATGTTCCCCCTCTTTTAACCTCAAATTTTTCGAAATAATAGATCTCGTGCAAACATGAGTCCCGGCCGAAGACCCTACCTTCTTTACGTGATATATGGTCCAGCAACAAATAACTACCTTTAATCACAAAAGATTGATCCTAAATATCAATTTGGGAAATTGAACTTAATTTCTTTTGATAAGTGACTTCTAGACAAAGAATGTTTGTTTGGAAAATATAATTTTGGAATAGCAAAAACTTAGAAACCAACTTGTGCATGAAACAACAATCAAAATATTTGACAAAAAATTGAATAAATAAAAAGCAAGAACTGGATACATGATACTTGAATTACAAAGGAAATGTAAGGAAAATGATAGAAATAATCCTATGAATTGAAGGAACGGAAGGCAAGGAAATGTAAAATTACTTGATTTCTTCTATTTACTCATGCATTGTGGTGACTTGAGTATGTGATAGAGGTTACAAGTATAAATTCTAAGTTTATCCAATGCTCGACGTGCCAATTTATAAAGAGAGTGGGCTTCGTGTGCATGTTTGGCATGTATCCTCATAGCAGTTGGATTCCTTGATCTTTGCTCTACGCCGCTTTGCAACTCCTTCCTGGCTCAGTAACTTCCTTTCTTTTGGATCCAAATAACTTCCATTCTATTTAAATTTCAATTCAAATCCTAGTGCTTACAGTTATATTTCTTTCACTATTCTGCGCATTTCTCTCTGAGTCGTCCATTAAGTCTTCTTGACTTTCAGAATGTTTAAGTCTTTGAATACCTCGCCTTTCTCTTGAATCAATTCCTTAGAAGAATAGGTCTTTAGGAAATATAGTATTCCTCCACTCTCTTATTAAAATTGGATTGCCAACAACTTGTCTCTTAGTCATATTCTCTTATAATATTTGCTTCACCTTTACTCAAGGTCGACCATTATTCTTTTTTCCATAGGGTCACCTAACCTCTCTTGGTGCCTTAAATGAACATATGCTTGCTTTTACTTTCCTATCCTCGTAACGTGGGCCCTTGTGCCCTTTCTGATTTCTTTAGTTATTGTGGTGTAACACCTTTAGCCAAGGAAGCACAAACATTTTGTGAGACTCGTGTTTGCGTGTTCGACATCCTAGGACAGTCGTTCGACACTTATGTCTGAAAGTGTTCAAATAAAAAATTTATGATTTGCTATGTTCATGTGTGTCTAGGTAATATCCAAAAGATTTTTGAGTTGTGTCTTAATCGTGCCTGAGTAAAAAAAAAATATTTTAAATACTAAATAAATTACAATAATATGGACTTTTAGAAAATTAATACGTATTTACACACGAAACTATTTAACATACTCCATGTATTAAGAACGGATTTAGAAAGCATTGAAAAATGATAGTTTAAAACTAATGAAAATATCGAATATTATTATAAATATTGAATGTTTATATATATGTATGTCATGTCTGTGTGCTATAAATTTTTGAAATTGGTGTGTCCGTGTCCATGTTAGGGCTACTTAGTCTTCAGCCAATGATTTTGTTGTTGCCAAGCATTCTCCCATGTTGTCCATAACAACCGCACCACATGCATTTGTATTGAGTTTGAAACCCTAACCTCTAGCTACAGGTGGTTTCCATTGAGTTGGCACACTTGGTTCCATGCGTTGTTAGGCTTTGTCATTAGCTCGCTGATACTCAGGAAGAAGAGAAACTGATCGAGTTATGGTTTGTAGGCGTATCCTCAAAAAATAAGTTTAGTTTGTGAAATCCACACCTCAAGAGCCAAAACTTTCATCAATTCCACCACTTCTATGGGTTCTTTTAGAACGAAAGATTTGCACTATCTCCCTAAATGATGGTTTGATAGGATGCAAATCGAAACTGAAGAGGTGAAAGAAACCAGATTCTATACATCTCTTCACAACCAAAAGTAGCACGAACCATGGTCTCTCGTGTTGCTAGACATTGTGGGCATAAACGGTGGTCTGGGATCAGTAATATATAATGCAACAATCCACACTTGCACTAAGCCAATGCCACTGAAAGCCAATACACCAGCCACCAATTGGAAAGATAAAAATACCACCATGAGCCAACATAAGATAGAAAGAGATCCGATCACCAGATAACAAAACTCAACAGCAGAACCAGCCAGCAGAAAAGTAGAAAAAATGCAGAACAACAGGACCACCAAAAACAGTCACCCGATTTAGCCCCAGCCCATTCAGCAATGTCTTCAAGTCTAGAGACAACCAAGAAACAGAATACACTTACAAAAACAACACCCAAAACACTCTATAAGAGGAAATCACCCACTAATTATAAGAGCACAACACCACTACAGAAAATAAGATACTACTTACTCCATTGGTCCACCCAAAAGAGCATAATTTCCTTAGCATCATTTATCGAACATTGTTTCTGCTCAAAATACTTTTGTTCCTACACTTTCAAATCGTCCAAATAACACCAAAAAAGCCATAGAGCCATAGGAAGAATCAATGACCAACCATCCTAAAAACCACAATCCCCGATACGACTTCCCTTTTGCACAGAAATGTCGAAAAGACTAGAAAGAATCAATCTCAGTCTACCTTCTTTTAACTCATAAATCTTCCCAAAAACTCACTGATAGACCATCCAACTTCCATTCTAATACCATAAAAAATCTTCTTTGATACTTCCTCGTTACCCCAACCTCCTTTGTGAATAGTTGCCCAAACTCCACCATTATCTTTCACCTCTTGGATTGCTAAACGCAATGAAGGATTCAGATATTTACACGAGCATACCACTTGTTTCCAAAAAGGACAATCTTCAAGAAAGAAACACCACCACCACTTGAATAGGAGAGCCACATTCTTCAAAACCATATTACCAATGCCCAAGCCACCTAATCCCTTTGGCTTCTAAATAATGCTCCACTTCATTGTCAGCATTCCTCTACTGCCATTATTTTTAGCCCCAAAAAAAATCTTGATTGTAAAGACATCAACTTTTTCACCACTTCTTTTGGCATTTTGAAAAGCCATATATAGTTGTAGGCAAATTATTAAGTACAAATTTTATAAGAACAAGTCTCCCTGCCTTGGATAGGAATTTTGATTTCCATTTATTCAATCTTTTCATCACACTTTTAATGATTGGGTCCTAAGTGGCCACCTTCTTTGGATTTGCACCCAAAGGGATGGCCAAGATACTTGTTTGGGAGCTTTGCAGGGAAACAACCTAGCATGTCACAAACACCTTCTGACCAAGTCACCTCATAATTCGTAGCTATTATTATCGATTTGTCATAGTTGATACTCAACCCTGACATCAACTCAAAGCAATTCTAAATCTTTTGATAATTCCTTATAGCGACCTCATTTTTTGGACGAAACAGAATGGTGTCGTCCGCAAACTTGAGATGGGTCAACAAGACTTTACCCTCACCCACAGATAGTGCCTCAATCACCCCTTTTTCTCTAGCTCTTTCAAAGTGCTTGTTAAAAATCCCTGCAATCAACACAAATAAGAAGGGTGAGATAAGATCACCTTGCCGAAGGCCTCTCTCCATTTTAAAAGGCTTTGTGGGGACACCAATCACTAAAATAGACATAGAATCCAAGGATATGCACTTTTGGATCTAAGATCGCCAAATTGATCCAAACCCCATCCGCTCAAGGACAATATCCACAAAACTCCAATTCACTAGATTATATGTTTTTTGAAATCAAGCTTTACCAGAGCTATTAGTACCTTTTTCTTCTTAAGCCAATGGGTTGTCTCATACGCAACAAGAGCCCCATCAAGGATTTGTTACCCTTCCACCCCCATCACCACAAAGGCACTTTGCGCTTCTCCCACCAACCCCCGGTAATACACCCCTCATTCTATTTGCCAGGATTTTAGAGATGACCTTATATAAGTTGTCTACCATACTAATAAGCTTGAACTCTTTCAACTCTTCGTTATCTTTCACTTTTGATACCAATGTCACCCAAGTTAGATTTGCCTTTTTCCGAAGATTTTTTTTAGTAAAGAACCCATTAACCACCCTGCAAAATTTTTCTGTCACTCCCCCATTCTTCTAACAAAATTCATATTGAAGTCATCGAGCTCTGAGAATTTATCAGGCTCGCTTGACTAAACAACCTCTTTAATTTTTATATCTGTAGGAATGGCTTTAAGGCTGACGACAGTCTTCTCAAAAATGATCAAGTCGAGAGCAAAAATGATTTATGTATATAGGGGTGTACAAAACTCGGTCCGGCCCGCTAACTCGAACTATCCCGAAGCATTTGGTCCGAAGATGATTGGTCTATTTGGGTCTAGGGTCGGGTTTGGGTCTTTAAAATTGACCTGATCTAAATATAGGGTCGGGTTTGGGTAAAGGCAAACCCGACCAATGTACATTTTATGATGCAACATTTTTTGGATAATCTATTGTAGTTAAACTATGTCTATTTTGGTGTGAAGAAAGTAGAAACCTAGCACATGAAGTATGTATTGCTGCAATTCTTAGTTTATGCATCTTAATGAGTGCACCTATTATTTTTTTGTTGTTTGTGTTGTGCACTAAAACTATGAAAGTTTGAATGAGAATGCTAAGATTAGAAATTTTAAGTCATTTTGTTGTTGTGTTTGAAATTAATAGATGTTTAGTTAGGAACTATGATGCTTATTCAAATTAGGAACTATGCTTATTCAATTTTTGATAGATTAGTACAAGACCATGCATATAGTGGTGGCCCACCGATTTCCAACCATACCCTACTTGTCTCAAACACTTTTCTCATCCCACTTCTTGATTGATTCAAAGATTTCCAACATGCTCAATTTGTCATTAACTAATGTTTCTTCCCTATCCTTAATGGATAAAAAAGTAATAAGATATTTATAGTCTCCCATGGGCCTAATCAGATCAATAACTTGCCAAGTATTTTCTACCTTACTCATCACCGAAGCCATTGTAAGAGGATACTTAGATATGCCAATAATGCTTCTTAGCTGCCCCGTTATTTCCTCATCAACCTCCCTAGTTAAAATTGGGGACCATTGTAAAGTTTCTTTCACTGATCCATTCATATTCTTCACATTTGCTTGGGCTTCATTCACCTTCTCTTTCCACATCTTCATGACTTCATCCCTTGAGCCACATCCTTGTAGGACCGAGTCCCGAGCTTCATTATTTCTGGTATCCCTTTAGCTTCTTGATTCTAGAATTGGATAGATTTTTTAGCTGCCACCTTATGTATTTGAGTATTCTGCTGACTCCATAACTCCCCTGATATTGTCACGAATTTCAACACCATGTCTCTCCTCAATAGCTCTCATGGCATCACAACATCGTACATACCTTGCAAATGTAAATGGCATGACATAATTTTTTCTCTTCTATCTTGACATGAACACATCCAAAATCTCCCCATGTTTCTCAAACGATTACCATAACCAACCTTTAGTCATGGACATTGGTAAATTGTCCACGAAGATTGTTGCAGCAACCGACTCAATCTTCTTAAACACCTCCGCATATTTTAGATGTCTCCCTGTCATGCTGTTTCTCTGCCCTACACCAGTTCCATTTCCTTCATAGCATCCCCATAAATTTTTCCTTTGATTGTTGTTGCTTCTCTCTTTCCTATTCCTATGGACATATTCCCATCCCTTTTCCTCACTTTCTCTCATTCTCTCACCCTCTCTTTCTCTCTCTAACATTTCTTGAATTTTTTTTGGCGTGTTTGAGCTTGAATTTAATCTTTTATTTAAATTGGAATTTGATTGCTCCTTAAGATGTGTTGGGTTTTAAGAGTGACCGTAGAAATTAGAAAGTTTCACATTGGTTAGTAATGGACTAAGTGAATGGTAATAACGGAAAAGACTCATAAACACATTGTCTTAAGGTTTTTGGTTAAAGTAGTTTGTTACTTAGCTTATTGGTATTGATCTCCCTAAATTATACGCTCCCCTCCCAACAAATGATATCAGAGCTGATGGCTCGAATTCAGATCGGCCTGGGGGAGTCTTGAAGAATGGTAGATCCCAGTGTGGAATCTCATGTATCAAAAGTATCAGAGTTTTGCAATATGGAGCGCTGACATGAATACACACAAACTCCTTGTGTGTTGTTACATGCAAAACCACTAATATTGTGCTTCGTAAATGATAACACTATACTTTTCCCTTTTATAAATAACTAAAAAAAATTGATTTATCTCATTACAACAACAAAAAGGTTACATGAGTTCACATACAAATGAAAGAATGGGTGTATATGTGTTGGGTTTTTAAGTGTGAGTGTAGGAGAAAGTCTCATTGGTTGATAATTGTGCCGAAGGGGCACAACATGGATCCTGGAGCTCCGCAGAGGGTGCTGGCCGGCCGGGGCGGGTACCTGTAAGGAATTCGATGGCTAAGTTAGAAAAGGTTCGAGACACTTGTGAAAAGTGGGGGTGTTGAGTCTGAGAGCATACCTGGTGCGCTGGCCCTGTTTAAATACCTGGGTGGCACCCGTGATTCCCTCTGTCCCGCGGATCTCTTTACTATTTTTTCTCCAGGGATCGCGGCGTGATGTCCGCTAGGGGAGCCTATCTCGGGGCGTGATGGCAGCTGAGCCGTTTGGGGCCGGCTTAGGCTGTTCTGGCTTTGTTGGGTCGTTCCGCGGGCCCTTATGTCTCCTAGCTGAGCTGTACTGTGGGCTGAAGGTGGAAGCTTCGCGGAATGGGCATTCAGGGCCCAGCCCGTAACAACAATAAATTAAGTGAGGAGTATTTATTTAAAGGTGAAAATTCACATACTCATTGTCTTAAAGTTTTGTGTTAAAATATGGTGACGTTCGGCCCACTTATATGGTTTCTCACTTTAAAACAAGTGGTGATGATTTTGGGAGGTCCTAGGTTGTGTTGGTTGGATTTTGGAAGCTTTTTCAACTCATTCAATCAATTATAAGTTGGGTTATGTTTTGTAAATTTTTTCTTTCAAGTGAGTTGGGTTGCGTTGAACCAATGGATTGAGTTTAGGGTCTCTTTTTTCTTACTACAAATATAATAAGAAAAAAAAATTTGTATAGGCATAACTCTAAGACTTTATATTTAGCTACATGTAGTCAACTCTATTATTAGACCCATAAATGTATAAGAATATCCTGTTTAATGCTTGTGAGTCCAATTTTTTTTTAAGTGTGCCTAAATGTTATGCAAAAATTCTTCTAATAATAAATTATGGCCAGAATCCTATTAATTTGGTGGTTTGTGAGCACGTAATTTCTCTAGTTCTGTAGGCCATGAGTAATTAACTTTAGTCAGTTCCAAAATGCAAACAAATATAAATTCTAACTATAATGAAACCTTTTGTAATAAAAACAAAAAAACAGGAAATAGATAATCCAGAATTATGGCAGAGTCATACATGCAACAACTAAGTAAAATTAATAGTACATTGGTTTGTTTTTTTGTGCAGTAAATAGCCTCTTTTTTTTTTGCCATAATGGCAGAGGACGCATCAATTATTATAAAAGTGATTTTTAGAGGTCCCATATGGGGAACATCACTTAAACCAAAAGCTAATTATGATGGATTGTGTTTTGTTTCTTGCTTCTTTTAATGTTTTAGAGCATTTAGCATCTAACTTGTTCAACGGTTTTGTTCGATGCTTCAAGCATATCAACTAGTCTTGGACTGTACAGATGAGTCAAAATTCATCCTACACCCAATTTTCAACTGTTAGATTAGAAACCATCAATCTACGGCAAGTACATTTCAATTTAGAGCTTGTTTAGACACAATTCCTCTAACCGAAAAATGCCCGATTATGCTTTTAGACACCAGTTTTTTATAGGTACTTCGGTCCGACATACGTTTGACTCTTTTTACCAGTAAAACAAACCGACCCTTAGATTATATTTTTGTCTAGGCTCTAGGCGATTGAATAATCAACAATAATCATTTCGATTTCCTTAAGCAAAGAAGCACGAGAGGTTGTTAAATTAAAGTCGAAAAAATAGAAAATTTATATGGAATTTGTTATGGGTCAAATCCAAATTTGATATATATACCAAAATTTCGAGATGACAATAAAGTTACTCAAGTTTGACCTATGGCTAGGTCTCAACCCAAGGTTAAGGTTATGAAACCGCTTGCAAAGTAATAAGAGCAATAAACACTTGACTGCATAAACGTTAAAGGAAACGTAACATACATAGTCTTTAGGAGACTTCATAGGCGCATTTACGCGCACAGCCATAATTATCTTCATGATGATCTTGACTACTGTTACAATACTTCCTAACGGCTTGAATGTCACTCGTACTTGAGCTAGTATATATGCATGAATTTCATTCATGCTTTGATACGCTATTTATCTATCTATCACCTCATATTTACTAATATACTGACTTGGGCATCGGAGTGATTTTTGCAAGTATGTTTTGAATAAGCTACCTCTACAACTATAAAATGTGGAAATGAAAATTCTTCATTCATTACTCCTCAATGAGCTTGAAGGAAGTTTAAATACAATAGCGAAAAACCCTAGTGCTGAATTTAAAAAACACCTAGAAGATCCTAACGGTCTCATGATTGGTGCATCCTTATCCTTACGTGTTTTGTACACTGTGAGCTGTCCATGATAAGCATAACTTGAGTTGTCCTTGGGCCTTGTTATGGTGTTCCATGTTCAAAGTCTGCTTGGGCCTCTCCCCGTTAGTCGAATTTGGGTTGTCCTCCAAGGCCTGTCCATCTTGAGCCATAATATTATCATCCCCTATTGGAAGCACCTTGTCCTCAAGGGGTACTTCAGGGTAGTCCTTGAGGCCTCGCTCTTCGAGAGCTAAACATGTCCACTGGATCAAAACCTTGGTGTTGTTTGGATTTTGATCTGACTAGTGGCTTTGTCATCGGTTTGTTGGTGCCTGGGAAAGCTGCAAGCAGTGAAATATTGCTCTCGCTAATAAGGTAAATTCAGGCAGTAAGCCACTTCACCTAAGCTGGAATGACCCGTAGTATCTCATAATTAGTTTAGGAAGATTGCTCTCGCTAAGGGAACGTTGTCTGTACATGCACAACTTGACATACACCCATCCCCCTGGTTCGAATTGTAGTTCTCTCCTCTTCTTGTTTGTTAGTTGCGTTCTTCCAAGGTCCTGGTATCTATCGCTGGTGGGTTTCAGTCATACACAATTTCAAAACGGACTAGTGTCCATCGATTATAACACCATTTGGCCCAGTGAAGGTAACGCCCCCAATTCTTAATTAGGCGTCGCATGAACAAAAGCTTGAAGACATTGTTGCAAGGTTCTGTTGACGACCTCAGTCTACCCGTCTGACTGGGGTGATAGGCCAGAGCTTTGTCCCACTCACCCTAAACAATTCTTTCCAAAACTTGCTGACGAATAGAGGATCTCTTTCTGAAATGAGGCTTTGTACCACCAGCGGCTGGCTAAGGACATCATTCACCACCTCTTTGTGTTCACCATTCTACTAGCTCTTAGAACTACTTTAAGGTCAAAGTCAACGGTAACATCTATTAGGGTCGCCAAAAATGTTGCAATGCGACAGTAAGCCTTAGCAAGAAATAGAGGCAAGTGATATGAGTAGGTGTCGAAAAGGATGTTGGCAACGCAAAAAACTAATAGTGTTAGCGACACAAAGATTGCTAACATCGACAACAATCTAACAAGTTAGTCACAAGAGAAAGAGTTGCAGCGACAATAAAAGATTAGCGACTGAGATTAAAGTTGTCAGTGGTGTTAAGGTCGTTAGTCACAAAAACACGTCGACGTTAATATTTTACGGCTGAAGGTTTAGAGGGAAAATCTAGATTGTCACAAAGGTGAAAAGCCACCTAAAATGAGGTTGGTCGCATTAAGATAACGATGGTTCTATATAGGAGAAATATTGCGACATAATCTGAGACTTGGCGAAAAAGTATGATACAACTCAAAAAATAGCCTTTTGGGAGGGAATGATTAACAACTCTGAATACGAAAGTAACCTCCCATCTGACGTGGAGCACGAAGAGCAGTAACTACCGATCTTCAGAGATTTGACATGCATGCTAAGTGAACATGATGAAGAAACCGCTGCATGTACGTGTCACGCATGCAGGCGTAACTGATCTGGATTTCTCGTGCCACCTTAGGTCGAATGGTAACAGTCGCCAGAGTGGGAAAACGACGGTTTAGAGCCTTGAAACTCTATAAAGAGGGCTCAGGGACAAATCAAAGAGGTGGTTCATTGATTTACCAAACACTCACATAAGTCCTTGGTCGGCAATTAGCAGTGCACAGAAACCCAATGTAAATCACTCCCTCTTTTATCTTTTCTACATTTATCTCTTATTCAGTAGGAGTAGTTCGTAGTCGTAGCTCTTTACCATATTTTCTTCCTTTCTTTCTTGTTGTTACTTGCACTCTAATCCTTCGCTTTCGCAAGGATTTTGTAATAAAAATCACCATTAAGTGATTGTTAATAAAATTATTTCAATTTCACTTCCACACTTATAATTGCAAATTCACGCCCATACTTTTTACCTAGAATGTCATTATCGCCTGTCTCATTTTAAAATAATCTTTTGCGTTTGTGCTAAGTAATTCTCAGAAATTATTTCGTGTGAAACAACATCTTAGAACATGTCCGAATTACTCGTAATAGAATTAAAATATTATTAAAGTGAAGGAACTTCATAACAGTGGAGCTCGTTAAGGAGAGACGATGTGTATCAAGTAGTTCATAAATGACCTAGTTAATAAGATTCTGTAACAATTCTCATTCTTATGCCATATACATATAACTCACTAGTGTTCTACCAGATATTGCACAAAATTCTGACTTCAATCCCCTGAAAATCAATTGAATGTCAAGTAACCAATTACTCCTCTATTTTTGGAATCATATAATTTTGCCACTAATTAATGTTCCATAGTCCATGCCACATCTACATAGTTTCATGTGAATTAAAACAGTACAAATCTACATCAAATTGTTGGGATTTTTTAAGATGCCGAAGTCACTCTAAACTTGGTGGTTGAGAGTGGAATTTGCATCAAAATTATTAGTGAAAGGTATAAAAAGGGGCAATTATGTAGAGAGTATTTTGTAGTTGACTTTGGTTATGGGGGTTTTATGGGGGCATGAATATTCTTTCGCCTCTAATTCCCTATTCATATCTCCTATACTAATGTGAGTGAAGAGTGTCGGAATCAGAATCAGACAAATAAAAACCAATTAAGTGACCCAGGAACAGTCCTGCCCACTAGTATCTAATCAATTACTATACATTTTTATTTTCTTTCTTTTCCCAATCGATATCATCGTTTGCACGTTTCTCATTCATTGCCATTACACTCCCAAAAGTTGGAGCTTTGTCCCGCACTACAAGTAAATCAGGGTAGCCCACCATTTCGGTCACATGCTTTTCATCAGAATTTTTTGTGATTGTAGTAACTCTTACTAAACTTATAAATTTAAATTAGCATAATGTTATGAATGTGAGTATACGACTCTTTGAATCTTCAAACCTAGATCTTTATTTCAAGTCATTATTATATTAGAAGAAAAGTGCTTGCCAGCAGGAACCCTTAGTGTTTTAAGTCTTACTCATTTTCGTTCATAATCACACCCAAGTAGTACATTTTTAAATTAATATATCTAATCAATTAAGAATATATATATATATGTTAATTTTGTTAAGTAACATTTATTATGAACTAAAAGGAGTACATTGTTAAAAAATATAGTTATATAGAGTTGAGAATCACTTTCTTCATGAGCTAATTTTTAAGATTGAGTTAAATATATTCAATTCTAATATGATATCTTATGTTATCTTGGGTTTGATATTGAGCCATTTGCAAATCTCCACTAAAGTTATTTTCCATAACTGGGAAGTGGATACCCCAAATTCATATCCAATCCATGATTTTTGTACTTTTAACTTTGTTATTCTACAATTTTGACACGTTATTCTAGCACATTACATGCTGACATAAATTCTGTCTATATGCACCATTGTTGATTTACAAATAACATTTATATAGGTTTGGTTAAGCAATTTTCCTGTTTCTGGAATGACGAGAAAATGTTTCCTCCTTATAAATTTTACTATAGAAAAATGTCAAAAAAAAAAAAAACAATCATAAAAATTTGATTTGTGAAAAGGAGCTAGATAGCGGTATAATTGTGACATCAAAACAAGAATAAAATGTTTCACATAAAATGGAAAGAAGAGAAAATGGGCTCAGTCTTCTGTCCTTCTCTTTCTTTTTCTTTGCCACTAAAGTCCGAATTTTGCTGAACATTGACACAAAGAAAAACATGCACCACAAGATGAAATTAAAATGATCTCACTTTATCTTTTCTTCATCTTCCTTTTTCATCAAAAATGGGAAATCTTTCTTAAAGGTCCTTTTTAGTTTTGACATCATCAACTCCGTCATTAAACAGTGCCCACAGTTTCTAGGGCTTCAATGGGTGAATACGAAAATAATGATCTATTTATTGCTTAATAAACTAGTTCTATTGGCCTCTTTCTTTTTTGACATGGTCTAAAATTCACTAAATTTTATTTTATTTGGCTCAAGCTGAATATGTATATTATGGAATAAAGTTCTTTTAGAACTTAAAAGCTCAAACAAGATAAGTGTCAAACCACTTAAATCAACAAATGTTAAAAATTATCATTTTTTAACCATTAGGTAACTAATTGCAATTTGTCATGTAATGTAATATAATAATATGTATATTATTATTATTATATAAAAAGAGTATTAAAAGCAACTATTTTTTTTATTTTTACAAATTCCATTTAAACTTTTTTAAAATCTATTAATTAGTTAATAAAAAAATTAAATGATAAAAAATTGCCTTCACCATCAAAAAAAAAAACCTCATGAAAACCACACATAAGCCCTCACTATATTTTTATCCACTGCACCATATTCAATTTATCCAATATTTAACCGACCAAGTCCACTACACCATATTCAATTTATCCAATATTTAACCGACCAAGTGTTTGTCAAGCTCAATTAGTATATATATATATATTCGACTAAGATGAATCTTTTGATCTTGGAGTATCAGAGTTTTTTTTTTTTTCCCCTTCTTCTGACTGACCCAATGCATTTTAATTTTTTTCAAAGAAAAAAGGGTCATTGTTTTTTTAAATTCCTTGTCACAGTGTAGTCCGATTTTAGAAAATGATGAAACCATCTTAAAACAGAGTCGCAATAATGACGAATTCTTTTTGGTGCTGCCACAATAAGGATGATTCAATCGCATATATGCCTCATCCACATGCAATCTTAAAATTCAACGCATGCAAATATATATATATATATATATATATATATATAATTTGGTTTCTCAAATGCTTTATGAATAAATATCTCATGCCACTTTATTTATCAATTTTTTATAATTTTTACAATTAAATTTATTGAATTTTGTTATCATTTCATGTTTTATACGATCATAATAAATTTTTCATTAATCAAATCATTAAAATAGCTAACTTATAGGAAGTTTAAAGATTTGCAAACCATTTGAGCTTACGATGCACTTTTTTACAAATATTGTATTGAAAAATATTAATTTATCACATTAGATCATATAATTCATCAATATGTCATATTAAATCATGAAATGATAATAAAATTTGATGAATTTAATTGTAAAAATGATAAAATAAATAAATAAATTAAGTGACATGAGATATTTATTCTATCAAATATGTGAGAAACCATCTAAAAAAACACCTAAAAACAAGTTTGGTCAAGAATCATCGTTCACAAACAAGAACAAGTTTAGCAAATTCCACCACAAACAATGTAAATTCTGGCTGCCAATTTTTGGGTGTGTAAAATTTTGTTACAAACGTATCTTTTTTTTTTTTTGGATTGGTGTCCACCGTCAACAACATCGCATCAACATTGTTAAGGAAGAAGGTAGGTTAGTATCAAGTTACATCTTTTGTTTCTTTTTCAATGTTCAAAACAATTTTTTTTATCTATTTTACTGAAATTTATTTATTTGAAAGAATAAACGTGACAAGTATTCAAGTCTAGACCATTTGAAGAGTTAGATAAAATCATTAAAAGAAATTGTCTGAACTTTATGTTGTCAATTATTTTTCTCATTTTATCGTACTGATTTTGAAATTAATGAGATATAGCACACAAAGCATGTTTGGTTTCACGTTTTGCGACTCTTAAACTATAATTTGGACAAACATTGATCTTTTATACAACTTTTAATGATTTGAGCCAAACATGCTATCAATGATTAACAGCAATTAGATAGTTAATAGACATAATATAACACAAATGGTTCCAGATCTATTTTTTATAGTTGTTCATGAAGTTTTCTCAATTAAAATAAAAACACAAAATAAAACAAACACCTTTACAATGAACTTAATCCGAACATGTCTTTAATTTTTTCCAAGTCACAGATCAAAACTTTATGGCATAAATTACACCAATTAGAGTTTTATAAGAATGTCCTCTGGTAGGACAACTTTAATTTAATAGTGAATTGGTCTTATTCAAATAAGATCAGTTTAAAATCCAATAAATTTTAAATCATTTAAAAAAAAATTAATGTGATAATAACATGAATTTAAATTTCAGAAAAATAGTAATTAATATGAGTCTGTATAACTTTTGTGCAAGATTTGATTGACTTACACTATAAATATTGTAAGTGCATAACAATTAAATTCTTGATAGTAGCAACAAAGGTATGACTTATAACCTAAAATATCATATAATTACATAAGATACACGTTTGCCAAATGGAACAAACTCAGCAAATTTACTATATAATAGTTTAATTCGGAACGACCTCCATCCTCTATTCCTGCTTTACACACATGATCAACAACTCAATACTTTCAATGCATCTATCTAGCTCACTTTCTCACTTTTTCAACTTTCGCATGATTGCATAATTTCATTCCGACAACTATTACCAAGATATTGTCTTGATGTGAAAAACGTGCTTATCCACTTGAAAGCAACAAGTGATATATAAGTTTGATAATTAAAAAGGGAATCATGTTTGATGTACATCCCAAAATATATAATCAACATATATCATATTAACTTTTGTATTTTTTTTTTCTTCATCATCTTTTTCATGTGCACAATTGAATCAATTTTTTTTTCATATTCTTTCTGTTCCTTCACCCTCCTCCTCCTCCTCCTCCTCTTCCTCCCGCCGCGATTATCACACCCTCATTTTTTTTGTTCTTCTTCGTCCGTTCATAATATTTCTCTTTCTTCTTTGTCCTTCATTATATTTCTCTTCTTCTTATTCTTTTTTCTTCACAGTACAGAGCGTGAACAAGGTATGTGAGATCTGATGCTCCTCCTCCTTCTCCTTCTTCTTCCGTCGAAGGTTTCAACATCGATGTGAAGAACAAGGTTTAACTCATTACGTGATCTGTTTGTGCATTTATATTTTTCATGTTTGTGCAACATGGTAGTAAAAGTTTGTGCAGCATGCATCTTTCCTTTTATTTTCTTAAAATACTAATTTATGTTAATTATGTGTTATATTTGTGCATTTTTGTTTGAAATGTTTATGCAGTATGGTAATTAAAGTTTGTGCAATACTCATTCTTTTGGTTTGGTCTTTTAGTATTTGTTGTTAATTGTGTTAATATGTTTGTGCACTTATGTTGTATATGTTTGTGCAGTGTGACAAATGTTTGTGCACTACTCATTTTACCTATTTGGTCTTTTAATATTCAGTGTTAATTGTATGTCTTCATATGTTTGTGCACTTGTGTTGCATATGTTTGTGCAGTAGTGTGACAAATGTTTGTGCACTGCCCATTCATTTGGTTTGGTCTTTTAGTATTTAATGTTAACTGCGTTCATATGTTTGTGCACTTATATTGTATATGTTTGTGCAGTAGTGTTTCAAATATTTATGCACTACTCATTCAATTGTTTTGGTCTTTTAATATTCAGTGTTAAATGCGAATGACTTTTTTTATCGTGTGTGTGTACGTGTTCGTGTAGCAGAGTGAGCATAGTAGTGAAAGCAATTGGTTGAGGAATACAGAAGGTGAACACCAAACATATTTAAATCTTAGGTGGCTATACGATGGCATATATTTCGATATACATGTAGTGCTCTTAAAAAAGTTGTTAATTTAGTAGTAGTAGTAATAGCAACAATAACAATAAGAATAACAATAACAATAACAAACAACAACAACAACAACAACAATAATAGCACCCAAAAATTATAGTAATAAAACCTTATTTTCGCCCTCCAAAAAATATAGTAATCACCACATTAGTCTTCAAAATTAATTTTTCATAAGATTAGTATACTAAATGATAACAAAAAAATATCACCACAATAGTTGTCTTGAAAGACTAAATGACGATGGCTATACTTATTCAAGATGAAAAAAATTGACTAATATGTGACATTTTTAATCATTGAGAGATTAATATGGTTATAAAGGTTTCTATAAGACTAATGTAGTAACCGTTATATTTTTAGAACTTCAAAATATGATTTTACTCTTTATATAGTTATAATATTATTAAACAGTCATTAGAAAAACCTAAAATTTCACATTATAATTTATTTTATTTTATTATAGTTAGGGACTCAAACCATTCTAAGGTTGTGTTTGGTTGATAAGAAATGACTAAAATATAGATGCATGAGGATATAGGCATAAAATACGAGACTAAAAATCAATATTGCATTATGTTTGATGATGGTATACAAAACACAATTTATTGTATCTATCTCATATTTGGTTTTGTGGTATAAGACATAAAAAAGAATGAAAAATGGAAAGAAAAAAAAAACTTTGCTCCTTCGTTTCTCATTCCTCCTCTTTTCTCCTTCCTTCCTCTTGAAATTTTGATGCCATCTCTCCCTCGTTCCCTCGGCTGTTGGATTGATTTGGCAGACATCCATTTCTCGCCAAATACAAAAGGAGAAATGGCCTCCCTGCTTAGATCTAAGGTCCCGAAGTGGCAGATATTGGCTCCAAAATAGCAAATCTAGTGCTTGAGCTCCACCGCTGGAACTTGCGCTAGAAGAAGATGGTGTCCCAGTCGCGCAAAAGTAGTGCCAAGAGGTAGGGGAGAGGCGGTGATCAGTGGCATAGAAGAAAATGGAAGTGATTAATTGTGGTTGTGGTTGCGAGATCGTGGTTGTTTCGTGTGTTGTTGGTGGTGGTGAGTGGTTGGTGGTGGTGGCCATGTTGGTGGTGGAGGTGGTGGTGATTGCGGTGGCCAGTGGTTGGACTTTTGGGCAAAATAGCCAATAAGAACGTATGTCATGGATAAAATTGAAAATCAAAATTTCATTAATTTTTGTCTTTGTCTCTGTTTTTGTGTCTCAGATAAACGGAGGCACAAAAAATACACAAATTTTTTATTCCAAGACACAAATTTTTATTTTTATCTCAATAAACAAAAATGATTTTTGTCTCACTAAATAAACGTTGTCTAAAGATAAAGAGCAACATAGTACAAGAGTAAAACCTACAAGGGTAAATATAAATTTTATATAAAATGATTATTAATGTCCTCCACAGCTGGAAGAGATGGAATAATTTTCTCGAGTGCTTTGTGTTCTTTATTAAAAATACAATGAAAACAAAAACAATCAATTTAACTTTTATTGCCGAATTGTTCAATGTTAAATGAAATAAAGCAACAATTTTTTTCTTACTTTTAAGCAACACTTTAAAAAATATTTCTTTTAAAGATGCCAATGGTGCACTTCGGCCAAATAGATCTTTGTACTGATCTTTGGATATCTCTGTCTGAGCTTTTGGTTATATCTATATATTTCTATATTGTATAGTTCGTGGCATACGTTAATTAATTGTACAACACAAAAGAGTCTCTCACGACAGATGTCTTTGTTAGATTTCTTCAGATAGACACATTATAACTAATACCACATCATATGAAAACACACTATAATAATAAAATAACATTCTACTTGCATAATGCGATCACTTATAATAATCCAAAGCAATTAAAGAAGAGTGCTAGCTTATCCACTTGGGTAAGCATGCATGTGTATTATATCTCCAGAATATATCCACACAATTATTTCTCTATGCACAATACAACACATATTTAATTTTCACTCTTTTTATTTGGTTTTTTCTCTCATCTTTCTCGCTCCCCAACAACTTGATTTGTTGCTGTTTTTTTAAGAGTATCCAGCGATTATTTTTTCAGGTAGTGCTTAAGAGGTGACCCCCCTCCCAATAATATTTGTTCCGTACATACAATTACATCTTTAAGTTTAAGAAGTAAAATTATGCAATTCTCTTTGCCTAATTTTAGTTTTAATTTGGGAAAAATTACTATTAACATGTAATTAGAACTTTTCTAATAATTACAAAGTTCTAATAATTACAAAGTGCAATCCTTTGTAATTTGTGTTTTTAAATATTATCCATTAAAAAAAAATTATACATGTCACTTTTTTTAAATATGTGACCATATTAAATGTATATTTTATCTCTCATCTCTCTCATGCTCCAATTCTTCTCTTATTCTTTTTTTTCTCTCTCTTCTCCCCTCACAATTCAACTATTCCTTCTTTTTTTTTTTAATTTTATCACAAACTATTTTTTATTCATTTGTTTCATTTTTTTAATTCATTTTTCTTCATTTATCACATGCTCTATTTTGATATAACTTTTTCTTCTTTGCAAGACGTTATAGATCTCAGGATTTTCATTTTCATATTCACTCATTTGGGAAATTTTTCAATTTTTCTAGTTTTTAAAAAGTTTGTACATGTGTGTAAAGTTTGTGCATTGTTGTTCAAAAGTTTGTGCACATGAGCACCAAAATTTTCTTCTTAGTATTCATTTTCGTTTTCGTTTTCATTTTCGACTGATTTTTTATTTTTAGTCATTCAAAAGTTGAGCAGGTGTGTAAAAAAGTTTGTGCATTCTTATTTAAAAGTTTATGCATGTGAGTACTAATTTTTTATTATTATTTGTTTTCGTTTCATTGTTGTCTTATTATTTGTTTTTGCTTGTTAAAAAATTTGTGCATAGTAGCGTGTAAGTCTACACACTTAGAGTGAGTGGGGAGCAGGAGAGAGAACGCGACAATTAATTTTTACTATTTAATGCGCTACAGATTTGATTTGATTTGGTTATGTATGTAAAAAATGTTTGTGCATGCGTGTAGAAAAAGTTTGTACATTGGTGGGGTCACTATGTATATATATCATATGTACGTCATACGGTGACTATATGGTGACAGCAAAACCAATGTACACTTCGCTACCAGAAAATTAGTATCTAGCAACGGAAAAAATCGTCGCTAATGCTTGAATTCCGTTGCTAAAAATAAAATAATGAGGGATATTTTCGCCGCTAATGTCATTGCAAATTTACTCCTAGCTAAAATTTTGGCGACGGGTGTCATTCCCTTGCAAACTGTAGCAACGAAAATTCCGTTGCTAATTTATTTCCGTCGCTAGGCATCACAAATTTATTCCTGTCGCTATCCGTCACTAATTTGATTTTACATAGTAAGGGGATTTCCGTCACTAATACAATTCTGTCAGCAAGGAAAATTTATGTTACTATTTGTCACTAATATAATTCTACATTGCAAGGGAATATTTATTTCTATATGTGTTGATTGTGTTTCTTAAGTTACCCTTATAATATCATAAAAATTATTATTAAAAATATAATATTTGTTTGAAAGAGATCATAGTTAAATATTATACATAAAATAAAATATTATTACTAACGTACCGATATATATATATATATATATATATATATATATGTATGGAAAGAGAATTATCATATATAGTTCTTAAGTGTCATCCTAAAATATAAGCTTGAAATTATATACATTGCGTAACACAAAAAGACATCATTTCCAACATTCCACAAAATGGTATATATAAAATCTAAAGTTCTCTGTAGACATAATATCTTAATCGTAAAAAAGACCAAGATTAGCAAGGCAACATCTCCTTAACCATTGCCCTCACATCTGTCATTCTCTTGTCTAGCGTTGGACAACTGCTTCAAACTCATGAGTATTGGAATAATTTCTTGGAAAAGTTGTTGAAGATTGAACTCTAGTTTTAAGAGGGCAAACCAAAGATGATTGAGAACCTAAGCCATAAACATGGTCTTTCTTTGATCCACCAATAGCTTCAACTCAAAGTGACATCTCTTATTCATGATCTAAACCTGCAGGATCTATTGTTATATCATCTTCATCTATCTCAAATACATCATCTTCTAAATCATCAATATTTACATTAGATATATGAACATCTTAGAATTTTTGTAATTTTTCAAAAAATGTCATAGGTATTATTAAATATTTGCATTAGACGCATACACTTGTACTAATCACAATTTCTATGGAAACAAAGTCATATTTGTTTGTACGGATTAAAGAACAAGATTTTCTAACCATTAATTAACTTGCAAAGTGAAGCCATCGTATTGGAGAAATGTTAGCACAAGATTGAAATGCACGTTTATACTGCTAATATGCTATTCTTCAAAAGGGAGCAGATACTCATATCCGATCAATTGAAATTTAGGGAGATAAAATCAAGTAAAACTGTCATCTCAAAAAATTCAGACCACCCCGTTAGATTCCAGAAACAGAGATGAATAACTTTGAAAGAAGAAAGCGTCCTTATTGGAAGAAACAAAAATGAAGAGTCAGCACCATTAAAGAATTCGGTCCCCATAATATAGCCCGTCGTTGTCATAACATTTCCAAAGGCAATGCCAATTTTCTAAGCGCACCTTATCTTAACTCTGCCAAACACACCTTAACCCTTCAGAGAGCAATCCCCAGCATACCTATGTGCCTTATTTTCCACAGTCCCTCCGATCTAACATTTGTTTTGAGATCACCAAGAACAACTAGGGTCCAGCACTTGAGCAGCAATCTTATGCAAATTATTCTTTTATAAGAAATATTGTTGATGAACAACATTAAGTAATAACCATTACTAGCCTGTTCAAACTTCAACCTGCGTCGACAGCCGGCACCCCGTACATGAAAGAAGAGGACTCAAAAGTCAGAGATATATTATCATCAACACAGCCACTAACATCATGTTCAGATTTTAAAGACAACAGTCAATTGAAAAATTCTATTCTAATTCAAAATTCTACTCACAACAACAATAAGATTTTGATCGTATCACTAATTTTGAGATACTAGGAACTAAACCATAATCCCGGACATTAATGACTATAACTCATAAACATTTCTCACAAAACTTAAGCTTATAGCCACTTTTCCATAGATCAAAGCAAGAACTAATGCATTAAAATTCTAACATAAATGCAAAGCCAGCTGCTAAATGGCACCGCTATTTCTAGAATAGGAAATCTAGATGAAGCTCAAGTGAATGGTGCACCATGAATCTATTTATAGTTTGACAAGCTCAGCGAGATAAGGAACAAACTGTCTAAACTATTGCCTCCTCAAAGTTGGCTCATGCTATTAGAAGCAATATAAACCTAAAATCCTCAGACATCCAGCGGGAAATCAAATAATTATTGGTGTAAAGAATACCTGACTTTTAATTTTCCTCACACAAGGCCTTTTTAGATTTTGTGCTTCCTTTTTCAGTGAGGAGAGAAAATTTCTTCTTTGCCTCATATGAGTTCCTTCCAGGTTTCTTAGTTGATCCTTCCTCTCCAGTACCCTCTCTTTCTCTTGATGTAAGCCTAACGGCTCATATGCATTTGCTAGTTTCTGAATCATAGATTTATCCCTGTAAAGAGATATAATGTAAAACCATTAAAATTGTCTTCTTCCATCCGTTTAAGCTTTTGGGAGAGATGGTTCTTAAGATGATATCGGAGTCACCATGACTAAAATGGTTAGGGGTTCAATCCTTCATGATCTCATTTTAAAAAAATCATCCACGCTATAAGCCAAAAGAAATCTTGCGTGAGGGGGTGTCTAAAGAGGTTTACTGCTTTTTCCCATCATCTTAAATTTTTGGAAGAGATGGTTTTAATACCTTGAAAAAAGAGTATTAGGTTCTTAAGAAATTAGAGCATAATAATAAATCCTGTTTAGAATGGTTGAAGCTAAAGACCCTTATGAGCTTAGAATGACAAAAGAGGAACTAAATTGCTCAAAACTGAAAATTTTCATTTCACCTCTAATCCAATCTGCTTATTTCTCCAAAAACACGGTTTTCAAACCTGAAAGTCACAACATCAGATATACAATTGGTGCATTTTCGTGAATGAGTGATTGATAAATAATGATAATATGATATGATGAAGAAAGAGAAAAAATATTTCACTTTTGAGGAACATGACCCCTTTCAGCTGCAGAAAATGAAGAATGAGGTGTGATGAAGGATCCTCACTCATTCAGTACTCAATTCACTACACCAGTGAGAAAAGACACTACACAACATTCAGAGATTTAGTTCATTCACCTTGGCGAGATCATCGCTGAGAGAGTCTAGGGTCCCGACGCGGAGATTAGGGATGTTGAACTGCGAATTGAGAAGAAAATGAAGGAACGAATCGAAAGGAAGAAAACGGAGGAAGTGCAAAGAAAGAGAGACAAGGGGTACTCTGTAAAGAACGCCGGAGAGAGAGAGCTGCAGAGAGAGATCCACGACTGCGTTGGAGAGCAGAGGAGAAGAGAAGGTCTTCACGTCATTCGAGAAGAGAGGACACGCGTCGCCGGAGAAGAGTCACGTCCGGTGAGAGTGATCTATTTTATCTTTTTAAGTTTTCATTTTTGGTTTAGCATCGGTTTTGACTCCAAAACCGTTGCTAATTAACTTCATTGGCAGTCGTTGGATTGCGTTTTTGTCACTAAAATTCATTTTCCTAGTAGTGACCTATCATCACTGTTATCCATATTTTAAGTCAAAATAACTTTTGTGTGAGAGAACATGTTAAATATGAAAGAAAAATGTTTTGAGAGACGTAACAAATTAACATATTCACTTCTATGAATGACACTAAGCATTTTTCTTCTTATTTTATTTCTAAAAATAACAAGTGACATTCATAAAATTTAATAAATTGATTTATAAGTTAATTAGTTAAATCTCTCTAGCATTACTTATTACTTAGTATGAAATCATTCAAGTGCTTAACCCCCACCATTGATTGTAGTTGCTAAATGACAAAAAAAAAAAAAAGCGTGTGAGTGTAGCACTTTAGAGGACTAGCTCAAAGACAACGCTTTTCAAATGTTGTTAAAAGAGACTGCATTTCATGGTTGGCAAAATGACTAACGACGGTTATTCTAGCAATCAGGCCAAACCGCCATAAAATGATTTAGAATTGGAGGTAAACCATTTTCGGCGGTTTGGAACCACCTCTAAAGAATCTTTAATTTTCCCTTATATCTTATGATTTACGGTACGCCGAGTCTACATGCGTGTGTTAATTTGCAAATGCCCGCACTCATTCATCAGGAGCTTCTTAATTACAATCATCTCCTTAATTATGAAAAAACAGCGTTTCTCTTTCTTAAAAGGTTTCTTCAAGCAATGACCAGTGACTTTTTTTATATATTAAATAATCGAGATACTTTTTTAATCACAATTCAAAACGACTATTTAATATATTTTTTTCTTTTTCATTCAGGATCTGTCTACCTCAAAACCAATAACGAAAATATAGATGACAGGGTCATTTTCTTACACGACCACGATGGCCATATTGAAAAGCACTACTACTTTGTGTCCTTCTATCAAAATATCTATGGTTTTTTTTTCTTTTACTTATCAAAACGCACTCAGTTCCAAACTGTGTGCTATCTTTCTAAAAAGAAATCTTTTTATATACTGTAAGTTGTTTTGGAACGAATTAAAGATGTTTAAAATTTTGGAGCCTCGGAAAGTCAATTTCAAATTAATTAACTTAGGGTAGTAATTAATTCTTTAAACGAACTTAGAAGAAGAACAAGCTCTCCCACAAATGGCAAGGGAAATTATGGCCTTCAGCAATATTTAATAAACAATTTATTGGTGTTAATTTTGATACTACGAAATACGGTAGATTCAATTTTTGAAAATAAAAATTAAAAAAAATTATGTAACCGAGCATGAATTATCATTACAAACATTCCATGAAATTATGTGTAAATTTTTTTACCTATCATCAATGCACTCCTTTTACTTTAATAGAAGTCTAAAAAGTCACATCAATTTTTCACTCATATTAGTAATTTTTTAAGATTGTAAGTCAAACTCTCTTAATGATGTAATAGTACATAAATTAGATGATGGTATATAATAACTCTTCGTCATGTATATCAGATCGATAATCTAGAACCAATTCCTCCCCTTCCAACTAGCTTTATTTTGTTATAAATTTTTTTATTATTAAATTCAATATTCTTAATTAGTTGCTGGCTTGTCGCAGCTGCAGACAACACCTAATTTTCATTGGCATTTTCGTAAATTAGATTTCGTAGAAAACTGTTCAAGGTAATGCAGAAAGTCTATTCCCCCCATGAATCCAAAAGAGTAGCTTTCTGCAATATTGGCCAATGGAGTAGGTTTCACTTTGAATTTTAAGCTTTTTAATACATCATTATCCCCCGTTCGCTTTTGCTTAGCAGTATTTTGTACTAAAAGATTATGTAAATATCAACTTTTGATTGTTCAAGTGATTAATTAAGCTATTGTTTCTTTTTTAAGCAAGCCTTTTGAGGGTGAGTTTTGTGCATGAAAAAATATTAATAGGGTTAAGAAAAAAATTGTTATTAATAGAATAATTAAATTTAAGTTAAATTAGTTGAAATTCAGTAAATTTCAACTACCAATAATTTAGATTAAAAAAATGTCAATTATCTGATTATCTATATGTTAATACTAAACTTCTTCCACTGTTTTAGTCATATGGCATGATATCCTTCTGTTTTTGTCACATGGCAAGAGTTCTCTTGCTTAACTCTTTTGTGCTACCTTATTTATGACTTTTTTTAAACTTTTGACATTCTTTAACATATCAATTATATTATCATTTAAATTTAGATAGTCATTTCATTTGTTTCACATGATTTGTTACCTGAGTAAATAAATAATATATGAAATTTACTTACTATGGATAAACTAAAAGGGAGAGAGACAAATCAATAATATCCAAAACACAAAAAAAAGATCTTATCTCTTCTCTTCCTCTTACAGTATGATGTGAAATAAAAATTAAAAAAAAAATAGCCAGAGCCACAAAATACCATAATGTAGTAGAAAATAATTATTAAATAACAATTGGCATTGATAGAGAATGAAGTTGAGAGTGATGGAAAGGAGGGAAAACGAAAAACTGAATTGTAACTGAATGGAAAACTTGCATTAACTCAGGCATGTGCCTTGTATATATACATACAGCAGCAGAAGCTTGTGCTACAAGCAATCAATAATTTCACCCATCTAACTAACTTAACTGCCTAACCGCATTGCCTAGCTTTCACTCTCTAATACCCCTCCACAATCTTGGCCTGGTTGAAACAAATTATGCAGACCAAGATTGGACATTATTCCTTTAAAAGGCAACGGGCCAAGGGGCTTGGTGAATACATCGGCGAGTTGCAACTTCGAAGAGATTGGCAGGAGATGAATGAGGCCTGTTTGAAGCTTTTCACGGACAAAATGACAGTCAATTTCTATGTGCTTTGTGCGCTCATGGAAGGTTGGATTATGGGCGATTTGAAGGGCTGATTGATTGTCACAAAAAATGGAAGCTGGAGTAGTTGGTTTCATAGCCAAATTTGTCAACAAGTATGTTAGCCACTGAACCTCACTTGCTGTCACGGCCAAGGCCCGATACTCGGCCTCACAAGAGGATCTAGAGACAACATTCTGCTTCTTAGACTTCTAGCTGATGAGGGATTTCCCCAGGAAAATGCAATAGCCCGAGGTGGATCTTCTAGTATCAGGACATCCCGCCCAATCTGCATCGGTGTAAGCTTGCAGTTGTAGTGAAGAGCTGCTTGGGAAAAATTGGCCAAGTCCTGGTGCTGCCTTGATGTACCTGAGGATTCTGATTGCTGCTTGGTGGTGTGTGGACAAGGGAGCTGCCATAAACTGAGCTAGCTGATTGACAGCATAAGAAATGTCAGGTAGAGTGGTAGTGAGGTATATCAGCCGACCAACTAGTCTGCGATATGCCGAGACATCATCCAAGGGATCACCAGTATCCTTAGACAGCCTCTGAGAACTATCCATGGGAGTGGTGCAGGGTTTGTAGGCTGTAAAGGAGGCATCTTGTAGGAGTTCCAAGGCATATTTTCTCTGTGACAAAGAAATGTCTGTGCTGTTCCGAGCTATTTCCAATCCTAGGAAATACTTGGCTTCTCCAAGGTCTTTGATCTTGAAGGATTCATGAAGGAAAGCTTTCATCTCCTTGATTGTTGAGATGCTGCTGCTGGCTAACAGTATGTCATCAACATACACCAAAAGGGCTGTAAAGGAATCGGGAGTTGCCTTGATGAACAAAGAGTGATCTGAGCTTGATTGAGTATAGTCACAAGACAGAAGAGCAGTGGACAATTTTGAGAACCACTGGCGGCTGGCCTGTTTAAGACCATAAAGGGACTTCTGCAGGAGACAGGCCTTGTGAGGACCAGAAGAGGGAAACCCTTGAGGCAATTGCATATAGACCTCCTCATGAAGATCACCATGTAAGAAGGCATTGTTGACATCAAGCTGATGCAAATGCCACTTCTTAATGGATGTTAAGGCCAAAAGCAGCCTAACAGTGGTCATTTTGGCAATCGGGCTGAAAGTGTCCATGTAATCCACTCCATGGGTCTGGTTGTACCCCTTTGCAACCAAACGGGCCTTGTACCTTTCAACAGAGCCATCTGCCTTTAGTTTCACTTTGTATACCCATTTGCAACCTATCGGGTGTTTCCCAGGTGGTAAATCCACCAATTTCCATGTATTGTTTAATTCTAAAGCAGCAATTTCAGCTGCCATTGCATCCCTCTAACAAGCATGTTTGACAGCTTGAGCATAAGAGGTTGGTTCAGCTATGGTGGACATGTTGAAGATAAATTTCTGATGAGTGGGGGAAAAGGCATCATATGACAGGACAGATTGAAGGGGATACTGCATGGCAGGATTGCCTGTAGTGTGTGATAAATTGCAGTGATAATCTTGTAGATAGTGAGGAATGGTCTTTTGCCTTGAAGATCTCCTGGGGGGCTCTGTGCCAGCAGGTGGGTGAGCTTGTGCATCAGGTGGCTGGACTATTGATACAGTGCTATCAGTGGCAGGAGCAAGGGACAAGAGGTAAAGGACTATCTGCTGAATCAGCAATGAATTGAGGGACTAATGGGAAAACAAAATCAGAGTGTTCTTCTGCTGGGGGGGATGTGGGAAAAAACTTTCATAAAACATGACATTTCTGCTCATGAAAATCTCCCTAGTGTTGATGTTGTATAGGATAAAACCCTTCACTCCCATTCTATACCCAAGAAATATGCATTTGTGTGCTCTTGGATCAAGCTTAGTTCTCTGCCTATGTAAAGAGTTTGCAAAGGCTAGACAACCAAAGACTCTAAGAAAAGTAAAGTCAGGTAGTTTATGATGTAGAAGGGAAAAGGGGGAATTATCCTAGAGTGTAGTAGATGGTACCCTGTTGATGAGGAAAGCAGCATGTTTCAGCAAAGGACCAGAAGGGAGGAGGCAGGTTAGCCTGGAACAGCAAGGCCCGAGTGACATTCATTAGATGCTGATGTTTCCTCTCTGCCACTACATTCTGCTGAGGTGTTTCCACACAAGATAATTGATGAACAATGCCCTTTGCAAGGAAAAATTCTTTCAGGGAGAACTCGGGACCATTATCACTTCTAACCTTCTTAACCCACCTCTGAAATTGAGACTCAATCATGAGTATGAAAGCTTTCAAAGCTGGAACAGCTTCAGATTTGGATTTCAGGAGGAACAGCCACACATATCTGCTATGGTCATCTACAATGGTCAAAAAATATTTGTGCCCCTGCAGTGATGGTACTGGCAATGGTCCAAATATATCCACATGTATCAAGTCAAAAGCATGAGATGAATGAGAAGAGCTAAGTGCAAAGGGTAAAGCTTTCTGTTTGGCCAAGTGACAGACATCACAAGCAAAAGAATTGTGAACACCAGCAGAAATGAAATCAAAATGTTTATGCATTAGCTTCAATTTCTCTTTAGGTACATGTCCAAGGTGAAAATGCCACAAGTCAAATACATCATTTTGAACAAAATTTATTGAATGTAAAGGAACTGAAGAAGAAGTGCAGATGACAGGATCTTTTAGTATGTATAAGCCTTGCTCCACATTAGCAAGTCCAATCTCCTCCATGTTGTGGCAATCCTGGATTGCATAAGAGTCAAAACACACTCTAAGAATGCAATCATTGTCAAGGCAGAGCTTTGTTATTGCAATCAGATTGAAAGCAAAATTGGGAATAAACAGGACATTGGTAAGACATAGCCTGTTATTAAAAATAATTGTGCCTGAAATTTTAGATATTAGAGACTGGCCATTGGGCAAGGAAATGGTAACCGGGGGATCAAGCATCCTGTGAGAATTAAAAAATTCCATTGAGCAACAAATATGATCCGTGGCTCCAGAGTCCAGGATCCAGGGTACAGGATCAGATCTACCTAAAGAAGAACCAGAATTGGCTATGTTGACATATGCTGAAGAAGGTGCTGAGCCTGGTTTCTGAATCAGGGCCAGTAGACTTTGGCACTGATCAGGAGTAAATCCAAATTGCACATTGGGTGCATCAGCAGCAGTGGCATTAGATGAATCAGTAGTGACAGCATTAGCCCTTCGTGTGTTAGACTTGAACTTGTACCCGACAGGATACCCGTGCTTCTTATAGCACTCATCAACTGTATGGCCACGAAAACCACAAAAGGTGCACTTCTTGCCTTTAGAAAGATTAGTGGATTTATCACCAGTGGATTGATTAGCAGCAGAGGAAAAATTAAGCATAAGCTTGGCATCAGGAACAGCCATGATCTGTCTTTCATGTTGGATAACCAAGGAAAAAATTCGATTGATTGAGGGCAAGGGGTCCATGAGTAATATTTGAGATCTAACAATTTGAAAAGATTCATTCAAACCTTTCAAGAATCGAATTATCCTATCAGCATCTTTCTGAGATTTCATTGTGGATAAAGCACCACAAGAACAAGGAATTGCACAGGAGCAAGAAGGCATGGGCCTGAACACATCAAGTTCATCCCACAAAACCTTTAGTTCAGTGAAAAATTTTGTAGCAGAAAGTTCACCTTGCTTAAGTGAGGCAATTTCTTCTTGCAGATCTGCAATTCTGAACAAATCGCCCTGGGAGAAGCGATCCTTTAACTCTTGCCAAACATCACAAGCATGATCGATCCAAATGATGCTTTGAGCGATGGAGGGATCCACTGCTCGTATTAGCCATGAAAGCACCATTTGATTGCAGCGCTCCTAGTGAGGGTACAGAGAATTGTTCTTGGCAGGAATGTCGATGGATCCATCAGCAAAAGAGAGCTTATTCTTGGATAACAACGCCATCCGCATGGCATGGGCCCAACTGTGATAATTCTGTCCCGTGAGCAAAGAAGAAACCATCACGAGAGATGGATTTTCATTGGATGAAAGATAGAAAGGGGAAAGAGGATCAAGAACTGTATCTTGACGAGAAGAAGCAGAATCCATGGCAGAAAATGGAAGGAAAGAGGAAGCGGAAGCTAAAAAATCGATGATACCATGATAGAGAATGAAGTTGAGAGTGATGGAAAGGAGGGAAAACGAAAAACTGAATTGTAACTGAATGGAAACTTGCATTAACTCAGGCATGTGCCTTGTATATATACATACAGCAGCAGAAGCTTGTGCTACAAGCAATCAATAATTTCACCCATCTAACTAACTTAACTGCCTAACCGCATTGCCTAGCTTTCACTCTCTAATAGGCATACTATTGTAAAAAGCTAATACAAATCACAAACAATATTTAATATGATCCATGTATTTTATACAATTGCTTCGGTTCGATATTTTTTAACAATGTCAAATTCAAAGATAAAAAGGCACACTTATTCATTTCTCTTTCATTCATGAGTTGTATATTGTCAATTTTTCTTTCTTAAAACAAATCATGTAACTCATATTACATAAAGAAGCATTTTTTTGGAGACCATAGCATAGTGGTTGCCTAAATGTCTCATCCATATGTTTGCCAACCTTTTGACTAAGCTCAATTAAAAGTTGAAAAAAAAAATGAATGATACTTAAAAATTTATTACTAAGTCTTACTTAAACAATAATCTTCAATTGTACAATAAAAAAAAAAGTTATAACTGTTTTCAAAATTTAGGTCTTCGTCTGTGATCATTACCATTAATAAACACATGTTCTATTTGCACCTTGAAAAATCTTCTCTTCCTTTGTTTCTCACCTCAACTCACATATCATTGTATTCTTCCCATCTAAGTTGTAATTTCTGATTAAATGTTGTTTTAAGAGTTAAATTTTTGACACATTTGTATTGTTAACCAGGGACGGATAGAAGGGGGGGTTCTCCCACAAAATCCATAAATTATATATATATATATATATATATATATATATATAATACTTTATGTACACCAATAACATGAAAATTATGATAGTCTAATTATAGATTTCATATGTAATATAAATTACTAACTTCTTGATCATTCTTTCTACTCCTAATAACTTCAATCTTTCTTTTTTTACTCATTTAAATTTTAACTAACCAAAAAACTCATTTCAACCTATAGACTTTCTTATAAATTTTACTCTTTTACTTTAATCTTTCATCCCTTTGCACTCAATCATAAAAACTAAATGACAAATCCAACTTGAATAAATTATAAAGTGTTTATCTCTCTATCTGCATTCATGTAGAAAGTATAGAAAATTATGTTTCAATTATCAGTGTGAATTAGTATAACAATTTTATCTCATTAACTTCACTTAGCATCACACAAGTTTAATATTATCAAATTAATGTTATGTCAATTTTTGAGTTATATGTACCAGTTGTTTATAAGTATAAGTTGTAATGTTTTTAAATTTTTTGTTTTATTTATTTGATATTGACTCTTTTCATTTCAAATGATACTATTAATAGACATTTTTCAAGTATGAATACTGTAAAAAAGTAAAATCATAAATAAAATGAAAATGTTTTGTTTTTTGTTACTAGTCTTTTAACTTATAAAATAAGAAGATTATTAAAAAAAATTGACAACAAAAATTTTTATATTGATTAATTTTATAATTTAAAAGAATTTCTTTCTATATATCAAAAAATATATATATATATATATATAATTATTTAATAATATATTATAATATTTATTTGATGACACTATATAAATTTTGGTCCCCTTTATACATTTTCTGGATTCATCCCTGTTGTTAACCATGTTACAAAGACAAACTTTTTTCTGACTCGACCTTTGTGATAATGACCTTGATGATTCAACTCCACCTTTATTTCTAAGACAGTTAAAAAACATAATAATATACCTAAACTTTACGCTTATTTTTCGTTGAACACCCAAAGCTTTTGTCTTCCTATCGTCATATATTTTTAATCTAGCTACTTACAACCCTAAACTAAAAAGCATCAACATAAATAAAAAAATAATTACATGAACGATTATAAAACTATGTACTGTATTAAAGAACATTTCTTACATATATTCATTCTATAGTATATTACTACAACATATATATTAAAAGGGATAAGTGAATGTCAAAAGAAAAAAAAAGTTACACACTTTAGATGGTCTGCTTAAGAAAATAAATAACATATAATTAAATTTACTTAAACAATAATTTGTTAAGGCATTAAAAATGGAGGAAGTTGTAAATGAAGTAAATAGATCTGCACTCATTTATATCTTTGCATTTAAATTATATATTTCGAATAGAATTGATAATACCAATGACAAGGTTGAAATTGAATAAAATCATTTTATCTTCTGTTTGCTAGGTAAGAGTAACTCTTCTAATCATTAAAGCAAAAAATAAAAGTGTAACTCTAATCATCGTAATCTATAGAACCAACATGCTGATGAGTTGGAGAACTACCTAAAGGAATGCAATGAGAAGATCATTTATAAATTAAATCAACATGTCGATTTTTGTGTATATATATTATCAATTACATTCAGGATAGTTAATATAAAAAAAATTACACAATTTTGTAACGCCTGTTATCAATTTTAAAATTATTTAATCCTTACAAATAATGAAATAACTAGTTAAAACAATCCAATTTTGTCAAGACTCAATTTTGGCCATGAAGGACATACAAAGGACACCATATCCTTTTGGAAAGCCTCTTAACAAATCCGCATGTCAAAATATTTAACTTTTTATTGAAAAAATAAAAACAATAAACTAATTCCTAAAATAAAAAAATGCATCAAATTTAATCTTTAAAATGTCGCAAAATAATTTTTGAAAATCCTTAACATACGAGTAATATCCTATATTCTAGAATACATTTATTTTATTCACTAAAACAATACATTCTTACAAATAGTTATATATGTTTATAATTATATATTTAAAATTTTTTAAAGGATTGTTAATGTAAAAAATGTATTACACAGTTTATTTAATTATGTGTTGTCAAATCCACACATGTGATTTACTCTTATCCTAATTACGCTCACTTCAAACAAATTTAAATGTAATTAAGTATTTTAAAATAATAACATAGTCCACGGTCAATTAAAATAATATTTACACCAAAAGTAAATTATTATATTAGTAATATATAACATATTTGTAATAATAAATATTATTGACTTAAGTGCAAATTGATGAATTCTCCCCCTCCCCCCGCGCGCAAGATAAATAGCATACCGGCCTTTTTGCAAAATTATTTTTTGGACTTTTTTCAGCTTACCTAAGAACACATGGTTTTCGCATGCGTTGAATTCTCTAGCCACCACCGTGTGCTAACGTAGCACATATATGAATATTTACTTAGATTTTAATTAACCAAATTAAAATATTTGTTAAAATTATTTTGCACGCAATTCGCCACCACGGAATTCAGCGCGGTTGGCGAATCCCAACCCCCCGTGCCATGTCAGCCAAACCGTGGTAATCCTGTAATAAGTTTCCAGACAAGGGTATTTCGGTAATATGTTTCTGTCACAAGAGTAATACAGTAAAAAAGTCTAAATCTCGCATCTTACATTTAATGGCACACCTTTTAACTATAGTTAATAACAAAGTGTAACTTTAAATCAAATTTTTTTAATGAAAATCAATTTTTATGATCTTCTTGTTAATTATTATTGGTCATGCGCAATAAGAAAAAGTTCAAAGGTACAATTGTGAGTGACTTTGTGTTTTATCTATACATATAATAAAAGGTTTCAGAAGAAAAAAAAAATTGTCACTTGATGCCTAAATTTTTTTCTCATTTTTACCCTAAAAATAATTATTTTTATAATATTTATTTAAGTTAAGATGTAAATATAGGTGGTCAACTATTCCACTATCTAAATGAACTCTTCCATTACTTACATGCTTTCTTTTTCTTGTATTCTCTTTTTTCTTTTTTCCAAACAATTCATCACATTAAATCTCGTCTTTTTTTCCTCCCTCAACAATCCTCTTTAATTCACATTACTACTAGAATTCACACACCACTATAATCAGTATCTTTCTTAAGATCTCAACACTATTTTGACTTCTCTGTTCAAACATGTGAAGAAACACTTGTTTTAAATAAAAAATGCATGCGCAGTAAACAAAAACATGGAGACGGAATTATGCAAGACATGTAGATAAGCATCTCTTTTATATGTGCGGCATCTTATTCTTAGATTTTGCTGCATTATATAAATCGGACAAACAAGGAAAAGTGTGTTATAACTAATTTTATGCAATGAACCTAGTAGTGCGGAACATTCCATTATGGATAAATATGCTTATTATGGTCACGTTTTTCGGATAAAGAATAGGATCTCCCATGTCTTTGGTTTATCTTATTCTTTTGTTTATGAAAGTGTTTATTCTTTCATAATTTTGGTTATTTGAGAGAGGAGTAGATCACTCTGTACGCAGAAAAAAAATCCCATAATTAAGGGATGCTACTAATTTTTATTCGAGTGTCTAACGATATAAATCTATGTCACTAGGATGGGAAGTACGCCAAATTGAGTCTAACTTAGCCAAGCTCATGGCTCCACAATAAAAATAAGTTGGACTTGACAACAAATGAGAAAAATTACACTTGGACATGGGGTGAAAAATAATTTAATATCGAAATGTGTAGGTTTTATAAAAATTATTAAAATGTGATATTCTTTTGTAAATTGTCACATTTTGTAGAAATTTATTTATTTTTTATTTCTTTTTAAATTATCACATTTTGTGATGATTTATGTTGTTATTTTTATTTTCTTTTGGTAAATAATCACATTTTGTGATAATTTATATTGCCACTTTTTTAATAAATTGTCACATTTTCTAGAGATTTATACCACCACTTTCTATTTTTTAAAAATAAATTGTCACTTTTTATGGTAATTTATGATAAAATCCCACATTTTGACACGTTATAAAAATATAATCACACAATCTTATTTTTTTCATTGCTTTCACCATACTTAAAATTTTTAGCCACAAATGAACCATATTTTCAAATTTAGATTCGACGGGTGAAAAACTCATGAGCCTGCTCAAACTCAATGAGTCAATTCAAGCAATTCATTAAGTCTTCTAGACTTAATAAACTAAGATAAATACAATTTTTTTACATCATAATTTATATATCATACACAAACACAATGCAAAATAATTATGTCACATTATTCCTCGATCATGATCAACAATATACACCTATAACTTTATTGATGTGTGATTTGTAAATACATTTATAAACGCTCAAAGAATCTTAAGACATGTCCAGTTCTGATGAAATATTAATACCTACCCCACCTAAACTTCTCATTACCAAAATAAAATAAAATCAACAATACATCATAATCTAAATAATAATTTATCTTACTAATTTATATATATATACACACACATACCTACTCCACCTAAACTTTTCATTACCAAAATAAATCAACGATGCATCATAATCTAAATAATTTATATACACACACATATGAGTCATCTCACAAATTGTTGAATTAAACATAAAAGAAAACTTAACAATTAAGGTAAGAATTAAACTTTTGACCTTTTTATCAAAAAAACTTTGATACTATATAAAAAATTCTCTTCTATAAAAATTTAAAATAATGAGTAAGAGCAAATAAATGATTTTATGTCTTTTTATCGAAACAGTAAAATTAGTTTTTCTCATAAAAAAAAACATATTTTTCATTCTATTTTTAACAAATTGAAATAGTACTATTGTCATATTACCCCTACTAATATATATTTTACTTTACTCTCTCTTCGAATTATATTAAACTTTTTAGTAATTTTAAACGTAATCTTACCTTATGGTATCCAAATAAACACAATCATTTTAAACTTAGTTTTAAAATATTTTACCTAAACTCATTAATTTTTTTATGGCATCATCCTCTAATAAAATGTTAGGGATTTAATCCCTAACTTTGGTATGAAACAACTTTAAATCCTTAAATAAACTGTTCCATCCCTCGAGGTGTCTATAAGCCAACAAATAAATTAGTCACTGAGCTCGCACTAATTAACATATTGGTTGTGCACCAAAAAAATCAATTCTTTTAAAAGTGATTATTCCAAAAGTTAAACCAATCATGCATTTAGAAGACGACATAATTTAACTATGAGATGTGACATAGTTGTAGTTCACCTTGTCCCCTAACTATGTTAGCGTGAGTTTGAGGAAAAAAATATTTCGTGGCAAGTAGTTTATTACTTTGTGTAAGTTCAATTGCTAAAAGAAAAATTAGTTACGGTTACCAGGGTAAGCACCCCCCCTAAATAGACAAAAAAATAACATAATTTTAAATATTTGTTAACAAATTAATTGATCTTTTAAAGTGTATTTCTTCTATCTAGAACCTCTGTAAGAGTTAATCTATACTTTTATACTAATAGATAAAAATGATATATTTAGTAATTGTTTTTGGTCTCTATGCATTTTATTTAATTATTATTTCAAGTCTAAACCTATATTTAAAAATATAAATTCATAGTGTTAATTTTTTATTAATATTCATAAGTGTTTAAAAAAAAAGTACTACTCTATCCACCACTCTCACCCCTTTCTCCTTTATAGTCACTCTACCCCCCCCCCCCCCATACATTATCAACACATTTTTTCATTGGCTACACTACACGAACAATAAAAATAGGTAATAAAATATGAACAACATACAAAATATAAAAACTTTTAGTTGGTATTATACAATAATTTTATTTTATTTTATTATATTTCATATATTATTAATTCATAATTATTCACTTTTATTATTCATACAGAGTTTTTTTTTTTTTTTTCACACTATCACCATATGTGTTGCACTTGATAGCCACAAGCCACACCACTACGTTGATAAAACCTATTGTAAGAACCATTTGAAATTATCATATTCCTTCTAAACATTCTGCGTACGCTCCCCGCTTGACCAGGGGTTTTAAGATCAGATCTGGATTTACGTTGAATGATCTCCTATTTCTTGAAAGAAAATATTCCAGATGGTAACTATAATGGGGAAAAAAACTATTTATTAAAAAACCCATTTAAAAATACATAAATTTGTACCAAAAATCCACGCAAACAGGACAAAATTCAGAAGTTGAAACCCAAACGGCCAAGGGCCATACATATGTCTTACAGTTCAAGGTCCCCCACATTGAATAATAAACTCCATTTTTGGTAATTTTTCTATTTATAAAAACATTAATAAAAATCAATCCTATTTTTTTAAAAAAGGAATATACTAACAACTATACAAAGCCTTTCGCATAATTCATCCCAAAATCAAATATTTAACAGAGTCAGCTAGATAGATATTAGTATTAAAAACATGATAAAAAAATAGAAACACGTAGATAGAGATAAAAAATTATTATCTTTTTAAGTCTTAATTATGTATTTTTTAAGCAAAAATTTTATGTTGCTTATATTTCAACTTTAGTAAAATAAAAAAAATATAAATTTTTTTCATTTTCGTATCTCTATTCTTATGTCTTATCCATTATACTAAATGTAACATATACGTTCCACACTAGTGCTTGTTATCTAATTACTCTCCTTTAATAATTTAATTGATATACTCTACATAGACACGGAGTCAAATTTTGTCATATATTAAATGATTTGTTACTCTACTTAAAAAGTGATGGGATAAAATTGTAAAAACCTTTACACTCTCCCGGCATGTAATTAAACTAGTCTTTAAATCTTGTTAAATAATTTGAGCAAATATACTAAAATTCGAGGAAACAATATTGTGGTACATTGGTGGAAGATAAAGTATTAGGGCAGGAGCAGGCACAGGACGCTGATCCCCACACAACCAGCGTGAATCCAACGCGTGGAATGATCACGTTTCAATTCAGTTCCTTACAGCTCATACCTCTCCTCCGCCTCTATAAATAACCCCTTGTTGCATTAATTCCATTCACTCACTTTTCCAGTGTCACACACATTTTCAGATTTCACTTCACAAATTCTCTCTCTATTTCTCTGCCAACCAATTCCCCCTTTCCCTCTCTCGCTCTTCTTCCCATTGAACTAATCAACTTCTACCAGCTACGATTTCGATTTCTCTCTTTTCTTTCCTTTGATTTCTTTCTTTCTTTCTTCTTCTCTCTGCGCGATTTCTGTTTCTTGTTTTTTTTTATTCTTGCCGGGAATTTTTCCGACGAAGTTTGCTAGGGTTTCGTTTCTTGGTGTGAGAGAGGGGAGATTATGAGGCTTAGGGAGGAATTTCCTTGTACGAACGGTGACGGTGGTGGAAGGGAGGAGAACGAAGAGGTGGAGGAGGAGGAGGAGGAGGAGGTGCAAAATCAATGGTGTTCGGTGGTGAATGCCGGATTCTCTTCGCCGAAGAGACTGGTTGTGGTTGGATACGCTCTCACTTCCAAAAAGATTAAGAGCTTCTTGCAGCCGAAGCTTGAAGGTGTAGCTAGGTAATAAAAAAAAAAAAACCGCGAGAAATTCTTCTGCAAATGGACTCTTCCGAACGCCGCTAAATTCATCGTTCTACTTCTGCTTCTATTTTTTGGGTTTAATTTGTTGGAAGAGAATAGTGGCTTTCATCGAACTCAATTATTATGGACAAAAGAATATTAATGTTTTGTTTATATCAAACTAATGATATTCCTCCAATATGCGTCGTTTTCGTTTGGCTGGCGAGAAAGTGAAAGGAACTTATGTATAACCCAAGGAGTATCTGCTAACGATTCCAAGATATTTTAACAGTTTTTGTTGTTGATCTGGGAAGTGAATACAAAACATACATACGAAATATTAAGAAGGAATTAGACTTAAATTATCTATTTTGAGACATAATTTGTCATATATACGAAACTATTAATTTAAATGGCTTATTTATAGGCATAATTTATCATATAATTGTGATTCGTTGATTTTCCTAGTGAGGAACAGGCTTCTTGTCGGTGTTGTGCATGAAAAATATAGAAACCTAATCTTCTCTGTGTAAAATGAAATAAAAAATAAATTGCGACCCCTGGCTCCTGAATTAGTCATAAGATGGTAGATTTGTCTGTGAGCCTTAAGAATACTGAATAAATGGATTGTTCATTTGTTCCTGTTTTGTTTCTCTGTTATGCCTGTGTTCCTTCTGGTTTGTACTTTGTACTGGGTGCTCAAGTACTAGCTTGGTCGCTGATTAGAACTACTGTAAATTATTATCATGTGCAGGAACAAGGGGATACTATTTGTTGCTATTGATCATGATAGGCCTCTTTCAGATCAAGGTCCTTTTGACATTGTGTTGCATAAGGTTAGTCGTTTTTCCTGCCCTGAATTTCCTCTTACAATATTTTTTCAAAGAAAAAACATTCTCGCCTGCCTTTGACATCGAAAAAGTTCAATGTATTGTGTTCACTGTTCATAGTCTTGCATCACGTGATCTAATGATTATTTGCCCTGGTCAACTGGGACTGATCCCTTTTTCTTTTTAATTTGAAAAATGCAGTTATCAGGGAAGGAGTGGCGCCAGGTTCTTGAGGTTGGTCCAGTTTATTCTTTTGTCGCATTTAATTGTTGTGTTGATCACCAATGTTGTCTATGCTTTCTGCTGGTATTTTTACCTTATGCATTTGTTATTGTTGTTAATTGGGGTGGAAAAAACACTGGAAAGGCTGGTCACTAGCTTTTTTAACTTCCTGTCTGACGCGATTTGCAGAGTGATTGCTCTATCGCTCATTATGAATCATGAACCACAGTAGTTGAGGTCGAGGCCTCAAGGTTCCCGCAAGTGAGGATGTTACTGTGTTCATTGGCCATCTAGCTGATTTTATCAGGTTTTCTTGACAAATCTTTTCAAAAGAATTTATGTTCTTTTAAATTCTTTGAGCCAAGTTCATTTCTCCTGGGTGGCTAGGAGAGGTGCCTTACCAATTCCAATCTTATGTTCTGTTCTTCTAGGCCATAGTATTTGCTATACTTCTGGACTAGATTTAGGTGTTATACAGTGGCCAAGTACATACAGTACTTTGCCAGTTTCACAACCCAAACTGTTCTGATAAGTTAATGTGCATTGCGGCACTATCTGAACTTTCAGTAACCAATGACTGCTGCCCGGTTAATGGTCATACTATTATTGGCAGCTATATTTGACAATAGACAGGCCTTACCAACCAAATGGTTGTGTCCGCGTCTATTTATTGAAATTTATAGCAAGCCCAAATTTTGGCTCAACTATAATGTTTGAAAGAGGCGTGTGCGCGCGCGCGCGCGCACACAAAGCAATGTGAAAACCTAAAATCTTTTGTAAGAATTATCTAAACTGGAATAACAGGTCTATACATTCTAAATTGATTTAGGTGTACAACTGAATCTTCTGAGTTACTAAATAAATGCTTCTGAGTTCCTATTTTTGTCTTTTGTGTCGGAACTTTGAAATTATAGCTGCAATAAACAGAAAATCTCACACATTCAGCAGATCCTTGCAACAGTTTTGTGCTAACACTTGAATTTTAGTGAGTTGGTGCAACTGCATCTTTTATCATCTTTAGATTTTTTTGTCCCCTGGGGCAATACACTTTTTATTTTGGTGAAGTTCAAATATCATCAAAAGGCTAAAGGCATCGGATGGAAAATGATTGTTTTTGCTTAAATCAGAAGCAAAATTTGCTAGAGATAACATGAAGAGAGAGTTGTTTCTGATGGTTGGGAGGAGATCCCAAGATGTGAAAGATAACAAAGAATTCCATAATAGCAATAATAAGGAAATATCTGGATGCAATTTCTTTGTCTATAATGCAGTTTAAAATAGGAATGCATGCTGAAATTTAGATGACGAATTAAAATAGGATTAATGCATTGCAAAAGAAATTTTTG
The DNA here is from genome assembly GCA_003254905.1 of Nissolia schottii. Lineage (NCBI taxonomy): Eukaryota > Viridiplantae > Streptophyta > Magnoliopsida > Fabales > Fabaceae > Nissolia > Nissolia schottii. Next base: position 66,138 of record QANU01043079.1, read on the forward strand.
ATTGGCTTATTCGTTTCAGTTCACTTCTTGTTCTTCTCCTAACCCTATATTTGCGCTCAAACCTGTTCTGGTAAAAAGCCCGGAATTATTTATTTCTGTCTTGAAAGAAAAACATTGGTCTTCTGCAATCCCGTATCATTCCTCTTCTCCTGTCTGGTGGAGATCTTATTGCAATATAGCTGAACCCATTTCTCTGATATCTTGACCAGATTTGAAGTTAAAACAATTATGAATGTACTCTTTAAGTCACTAAATTATTGAACTCACTATTTCTTGGTCAGTTGATCATTAATTAGAGACAAGCTGTCTTTTTTGCATGAATGGAAGTTTAGTCAAGATGCCATCTTTACTCTGTGACCTGGAGTCTTAGTCATAGCATTCCAGTGTCCATTGCAGTGTATTCTGAAATCGGAAGGGAACATGCATGTTGCATGTTTCTTATCTGAGCTGTTGCTTTGTTAAGAAGAAAATGTGAACTGAACAAAAGATTCTATAGCTGAGTAGAAAATTGTATTTATTTATTTTTTTTGTTTTGCTGTGCTTTTATGGCTGAGTAAATGTTCTGAGAATTCATTTGGAGAAGGCTAATGTTGTCTTTGCACATTTTTGCCTGTTTTTCATTCGCACCACAACCTATTTTAGTTACTTTTGTAACATTTAGAGAACCATTGGCCTCTCTTATCAGTTATTAACTACTGCTGGCTATTTTTTCTTTTTCTTAGGATTACAGGCTAACACACCCAGATGTTACTGTTCTGGATCCTCCTGATGCCATACAACATTTACGTAGTCGTCAATACATGCTTCAGGCTGTTGCTGATATGGACCTTTCTGATTCCCATGGTAATTTTTGTTGCTTCATCTTGATTGAATCTATGCTATATGCTCTGTCATGTCGAGTGGATGGCTAATAAGCTTTCCCATATTAAATATCCTTTTAGGCAAAGTTGGTGTTCCTCGGCAATTGGTTATAAAGAGAGATGCATCAGCCATCCCAGAGTTGGTCAACAGAGCTGGCTTAAATTTACCCCTTGGTATGTATACGTTGATTTTTCAACTACTTTTAGATGCTGCAGTTATGCGATTTCTCCGAGCATGGGCGCATGGACATTTATTGTTACGAGGGTTGTGTTTTTGAGGCAAAGTCATTAAAACTTATGAAAATAGGCATGGTAATCCTATCTTTTTTGTGTCTGATTAGCTTACTTATTACTTAAATGTGCAATTCTTATTTGAACTTATTATGTTTGCAACATCAAAATAATTTTAGTTGCAAAGCCACTTGTTGCTGATGGAAGTGCAAAGTCCCATGAATTATCCCTTGCTTATGAGCAGTACTCCCTTCAAAAACTTGAACCTCCTCTTGTTCTTCAGGAGTTTGTCAACCATGGTAAGCAATTTTTATTAATTTAGCATTTTTACTCTTAGATTGCTACGTACCCATAAGAATTAGTGAATAATGCATGCTGTTTTATTTTCGGTGTAGGAGGCGTTCTCTTTAAGGTTTATATAGTTGGTGATGCTATAAAGGTAGTAAGACGGTTTTCATTACCTGATGTTAGCAAGTGGGAGCTATCCAAAGATGCTGGCATATATAATTTTCCAAGGGTTTCTTGTGCTGCAGCGTCTGCAGATGATGCGGATCTGGACCCCAATGTTGCTGGTAAATTATCATGTCATTAATGCCTATTGGCAATGCTTTTGCACCATTATGTCTGGAGGTTAGCAAAGGATTGAGTTTGTAGGTCTGGCTTGCAGTCGTTCTTTTTGCAAGGAGCTATTAATGTCAATACTGTATGAGACTGGCAAATGTGTTTTTCCCAGTGTAAAATGCAATCTGTGACCTACATAGGTGGTAAAATTGATTATTCAGGACACAGAGCTTCCGGTAGACTTTCACATTTTCAAACTTAAACAGGCCTTCACATTCTTCCCTAAAGACGAAGGGAATAAGAGCCCTAAATCAGTTCTTTCTTGTCCCCCCCATTGACAAACATATGGGAAATATTTTTTCTGGCACATTCTTGTCCCAGTTCTCCTTGGTTGGTAAATTCTTTGTATTTTTTGTTATGGCGTAATTCTCGTTCTATAAATCTCATACAATGATTGTATAATACCTAATTTCTCTGACCTAATATGGGGATGGGTCTGGTTTAGGATTTAGGGTTTAGGTTATCAATTCATTCACTTTTTCTTTTTAGATGGATATAGAAAGCGGTTGCACTAAGGGCCCAGATATCCCATATTAAAAATGCAGTCCTGAAATTCTCTCCATTTGCTAGTCTGTTCTGATTTTCTTGTTTTTTCTCCCTGCAGAGCTGCCTCCAAGACCTTTACTTGAGAAACTGGCCAAGGAACTTCGTAGGCGATTGGTAAATTTCTCAATCTTTAGGTTGAAGGTTTCATTTTGTTCATATAAGGACTGTAAGTATTCATTCGCCGTCATTGTTCTCACCTTCAGGGTCTTCGACTATTTAACTTGGATATTATACGTGAGTATGGAACTAGAGATCACTTTTATGTCATTGACATTAACTACTTCCCCGGTATGTGGTGATCTTTCTTCGAACAAAAGATTTTGCTAAACATATCGCTTCTTTTATTACCACTTTGGGTTTGTCTATAGTCATCACCATTCAATCTGGTCCTTTTACAACTTTTTCCCCCTTTATTCACGAAATAGTTACTTTTCAAGTTTGTGAGATACCATGGGATTCTGAATAGTTATGTTCAAAATTTGTTGCAGGATATGGCAAAATGCCAGAATATGAACACATATTTACAGACTTCCTGTTGAGCCTGGGGCAGGGGAAGTATAAGCAAAAATAAGGCTAAATTACTCTTTCCATCCCTTGTTATGGAAGTGACGTCATGATGTAAGCATGCTTGCCTCTCATTTTGAAGCTCCAGTCTAGAGGCAAAATACCTTAGACATCTGTCAGTGTTACTAACAATTTCTGCATTTTTGCACTATGTGGTGTGAAGTGCCAGAATAAACTTTAGAAGTCCGTGTGTTGGGAAAAATTGGCCAGCACATAACTGCTAGTCGTAGTGCTGGAAATTTTGTGCCGCGTTTTAAATATTTAATCAGTACGGAGCTCAGGGTTAAATCCTGAAGGTCCAGCCGGGTAGCTTGATAAGCAAAGGAGGCAATAGCTGCTAGGGTGCAATTTGAAGAATTCGTCTCCATGGGGTGGTTGATCATGGATGTTGATAATACGACCTTGTTTGATAAAGTTGACGGGTTTCAATCAAATGTACTGACTGTTCTTTGCTGTATATAGACATAGGTTCTTGACAGTAGGAATCTAATGCAGATTTTCATCAACCAATATACATCTTTGGGTCGTGAAGTTTAGTTATTCGTGTTTGATGTCTGGTTGTAGTTATCCGAGCAAAACCCTGTCCCCAAGCATAGTTGTTAAAAGGATAGTCGTTAAAAACCTAATTCAAAACTTGCGATTTTACTTTTTTACAATACAAAAACACGGTAGATTTTCTCTAAAATTAATCTTAGGTAAAATTTTATGAAAGTTTTTCAAACATTGAGAACTGTGTAAAAAAAACGTTTTTACAGATTTTTCTTGTTCATTGTTGCACTCATTTACCACTAGTTTTTGGTGAGTGATTTTCTTTCATGGCCATTGCTCCTGGTTGTATTTTTGAGATGCAAATTTGTAAATGCGTTCATCATCATTCACAGGAAGTTGTGTACATTTCTCAACTATTGTTTTTTTTAATTCGTTACTACGCGGTTGTGTACTTTGTCAATGTATACTTATGTTATTTGGTATTTTGTTCTTAAAATAACATTTCTAATATGTGTACAACTATTGTAAAACTTATGTCATGCATGAGATGATTATCACTACTTACTAATTCAACTAAAAGGATTTATGATATTATCAAAATTATAGAATCCTTATTTTTCTGTCTTCTCTCCGTTCTTGTTTTTTTTTTTTTTTTTCGAGTGTTAGAGAAAGAAGCTGTCATCATTTTTTTTGGCAGTCCTACCACATTTTTTTGTTATTTAGATAAAATTAAAGAAACAATAAATATATTTCTTTTAGATTTATATTCATGTTGGTTTCTCATTTTCTCAATGACACCTAATAATTATAGAACTAATTACTTGACATTAATTTAGTTTATACACTATCTCTTTTCTATTTTAATGCTAATTAAATGGTGATGATTTCTTAAAACGTGTTTTTGTCAAATGTGAAATAAAATTGGACAAATAGCATAGCAACAAAAAATTACAAATGCAAGACTCAATTTCCTTAAAATATCCTTGTAATACTATGCGATGCCTCGCTTCCTTTTACGCTACGCGTCTTTCAGATTGTGATTGCAACGCCACACTTCATTTCGGTTCTTGTGTAATGCTACACATCCTTCAAATTCTCGTGCAACGTCATGCGTCTTCTAGATTCCCGTGCAATGCCACACGTCCTCTGAATTCCCATGCAACGCCACACTTCCTTCTATTATCGTGCAATGCCACGCTTTATTCCGATACCCATTCAACACCACACATCCTTTAGATTCTCAAGCAATGCCACGCTTCTTTCAAATTCTCATGCAGCGCCATATATCCTTCAGATTCTCGTGCAATGTAATGCTTCCACCCAATTCTTGTGCAATGCCACATTTCCTTATAATTCTTGTGCAATGCCACGCTTCCTTCTGATTCCGTGAAATGTCACCCTTCCTTCGGGCTCCCGTGCAACGACATGCTTCCTTCTTGTTCCTATACAACGCTACTTTTCCTTCATGTTCCTATGCAACGCCGTGTTTACTCTTGTTTCCCATGCAATGTCATGCTTCCTTCTGATTCTAGTGAAACATCACACTTCTTTTCGATTCCTATGCAATGTCATACTTCCTTCCTATTTTTGTGCAACACCACACTTCCTTTAATTCCCGTGCAATGTCATATTTCCTTCATGTTCTCGTGCAATGCCGTTCTTCCTACAAGTTTCCACGAAATGTCACTCTTCCTTCAGGTTCCCGTGCAATGCGACGCTTCCTTTCGATTCCCGTGCAACACAACATTCCATTCAAATTTCTATGCAATGTCATGTTTTCTTCAAATTCTCGTGCAACACCACATTTCCTTCAAGCTTCAAAATGACTCCACTATTCCTTCATATTCATATGAAAACGCCATACTTCCTTCCAATTTTCGTGCAACGCCACGTCTTCTTCAGATTCTCATGTAATGTAATGCTTCCTTTAGATTCCCAAGCAACGCCACACTTCCTTTTGATTCTCATGCAACACCATACTTCATTCAAGTTCTCATGTAAACCATGGGATAAATATTCCACACTATAATATACAATAAAATTATGAACAACTTATAAGTTTGTTAATCTTATTAAATTTACATGATATGTAAAAATTATTTTATTTTATAAATTCTTAATTTCTATTTTAATGCATTATAAAATATATGAGAATGCTTTAAATTAAATGTATAAAATCCAACCCACAATATTTGTTAACATTAAAGAACATGAGGATGATTCATCAAACAAAGAAAAGATATCAATATTCAATATTAATAAATAGTTATATTAGGTAACATGCATATGGTGAATATTTATTTATTTACTCTAAAGCATAAAAAAAAGTTCTTAGTTATAATATTAAGTAGTTTTTGTCTTGCAATGATGCATAATATATATATATATATATATATATATTCGAACTTAAGTTTTAATAGAAAAAATTACAAATATAAGACTCAATTTCATCAGAATTCTCATGCAAAATCTCATTTCCTTTTAATTCTCGCGCAATGCCCCATTTATTTTTAATTCTCGTGCAATGTCACATTTTCTTACAATTTTAATACAATGTCACATTTCCTTTCAATCCTCGTTCAATACCATATTTTATTTTAATTTTGTGCAATTTTGAATTGTCTTGCAATTCTCGTACATTGTCACATTTTATTCTAATTCTCATGCAACTCATAAATTTCTTGCAATCCTTGTGCAGTGCCCAATTCCTATGCAATGTCACATTTTCTTCCGATTTTCGTTCGATGTTATATTTCTTTGTGATTCCTGTGAAATGATATATTTCATTTTAATTCTCGTACAATGCTCCATTTTTTTTGCAAATCTCATGCAGTACCACATTCCCTCTTGATTCCAGTGCAATGCCACATTCCCTCTAAATTCCCATACAATATTACATTTCCTTCCAATTTTTGTCCAATGCCACAATTTGTTGCAATTTCAAGTGCAATGTCATATTTTCATGTAAATCATGTGCAATACCACATTTCCTCCCAATTCCCTTGCAATGTCACATCTCCCAATTCACCTATCATGCAATGCCACATTTTCTTTCTATTTTTATGTACTATCATATCTTTGCAATTTACATTTCAAGTCACATTGTCTCGTAATTCTCGTGAAATGTCATATTTCCTTGTCATCTCCATACAAGGCTACATTTCATATCAATTCCAATGCAATACCACATTTCAAAAAATAAAATTTGACACATAAACCCCGTGATTTTCTGAATTTATGCATTCACTTAATTCACCTATCATGCAAATTATACCAACTATTTTATAAGTGACAATTCTAAAAATATCAACCACAATAAGAAATTATTACACTATTCTCTCTAAAAATAAATTTCACCTAATTTTTAATCTATTAGAAACAAACTAAAAATGTATAAAACTCAATCTCATGAATTTGGTGAAAAGAGGTCTATTTGTAAATATAAAATATTCAATGTTAACTTAAAAACTTGCACATGTAGTTATGTACAAAACTAAGTAAATCACTACTATATAATTTAGATATATGATTAATAAAAAAATAATTTAGATATATGATATAATTAAAAATAGTATAAATAACTATGTTATTCATTTATGTCTTTGTAAATAGCCCAATTACTTAAGCCTTGTTATTATATCATGATATCGTGATAGTATGAATCATTAAATCACCTTTGGCCAAAAAAATTAGAAATTAGATGTAGTTTAATTATAAATAGTATAAATGGCGATTAAGGCGGGAGGTTGGATCTTGGGGTATTCCGCTAATGTGGATAGTCAGGATATTCTTGTCCTTGGGCTACTGATGATTAAGGCGGGGTTGGAAGTTGCTTGGGATATGGTTTCTGTCATGTGGTTTGGGAAACTGATTGACAAGAAGAATCGCCAACCTTGATGTCCTTACCTTCGTCCTGTTTTGCGTGCCATTCGGGATCTGTTGAACTGTCACTAGGATGTGCAAGGTTTAGTCATCCAAACATAAATTGATTCTCACTTAATCAATTATTTATCAAAGTGATTATTAAAATAAGCTATTGTTAAAATAAGTTTAATTTAAAAACTTTCTCAAACACATGCTAAATGTGTGATCTTACTGATTATGTAAAAACTTCAAGAGAGAGATTATCAAGCTACAACAATATTGGAGGAAGACGATTCAATGTTTTGAGACATAGTTATCTAGTATGCAATACTCTGATATACGGGTACGAGTACGAGTACTGAGTACGCTATGCAGTTCGTTGCCACGCTAAATTTATGGTTTGCTATTTGGTTCATAGTTTGCTCTACTTTAAATAATTAGTTGGATCTTGATATAATTAAAAAAAATGATAAATAAATTACAAACAAAGACTTTGCTGGTTCACCATTTACAAGGATCTAATTTTTTTCCTGCTTCACAAAGGACAAATAAAAGGAAAAAATAAACACATGAAAAAAGACCCAAGTAAGATGAATAGGGCTTCTCATACGATACCGAACAAATAAAAAGGCCAAGTTGTTAGCCCAAATAAAATCTAAAAGAACCCTAACTAGACCCTCATCTTCCTCCTCTCTCCCCTGCCACGGCAACTGGAACGCACGAACCAACTGTTCGTAAGGTTGTGGACGAATTATGGAAGAACAAGAGAATGAGAAGAAGAGTGATGGAGGAGTGCTTGATTACATAATGAATTTGGAAAGTGTGCCGTCGAAGCTCCCTCCGCACCTCGAGCTTCTCAGGACCCGCGTTCTCTGCAACAACGACGCTCCTCAGCATGTACCATCTCCCATTCCTTTATATTACTGATAGAGCTAAATTCAATTCCATCTCAATTTTTGTTTTATTTTTTAATATGAGCTCCCTATCTCACAGAGTTTCTATGTTGAAATATTTTTTTTCTTTTAAGTTTTGTATTTTATGTTTTGGAAGATAACTTTCTTGGAGGTATTCATGTTTTCCTATGTTGATGTTTGTAGACAGATACCATACAATATTCTGGTGCTTATGCAGCGCTAGGAGTTGATAATAGGCGGTTGGATAATTTCTGTCAAAACTTCAAAGTTGAAGTGAAGCGGCTCACGGATGAAGACATGGAGTTTGATATGATTGGTATTGATCCCGCGCTTGCCAATGCGTTTAGGAGAATCCTTATAGCAGAGGTGAAATATTTATTCAATGTTTCCGTCAATATTTAGTCATTATGTCTGGCTTCTTTGTTTTGAAAAATGTTGTATCATTTCTTAGTTACTTACTACAATTTATCAAGATTAGGTGCTTTACCAAAATCTCAAGAACTCATTTGTTTTTCTCAAAAAAAAAAAATCTAAATTTTTCTAGTGTGAAATATTAGGTTCATAACAATAGAAGAATGACTTCAACCCGTGAATTTTCCTTTTTTATTGATATTTTTTTGTGTGTGGCAAATGTGGTTCAACTTTTATGAAGTTTTGTAGATACCTTAGCGTGATACTCCCATAACTAAGTTCTACAACATATAAGCCTTGTTTAACTAGGTGAGGTCTACAATGTGCATTAGACGGTGCTATAAGAGTCCTATCACAAACCATGGTTATAGTCAAACCATTTAAATACATAAAATACAAATCTTGTTTACTCTCCACAATTAAGTTCTAAGGCGATAATTTTATTATGTAATTCTTTTGTTATGCAATTTATTATTTTCACAGCGCTTACTGAGCTAATATATTTTGTTTTGTTAATTCGTAGTTTATATAATATTATTGTATTGTCATCAATCTGCATAGCTTAAAATGCAATTTGACAGTTATACAAAGTATTATTTTCGTGGAACGAACTTAGTTTATGCTTTTTGTATATTCATAGTTTATATGATATTATTGTGTTGTCATCTGTCTGCCTAGGTTAAAATGTAGTTTGACAGTCTTGCAAAATGCCCAGTAGTGATGTGGTTACTGAAATTGAAATTGTTCCTTCATGCATTAGAAATTTGTAAATTTGTTTATTCCCATAAAATGTTTCTCTTCTTTGAATGCTTTGAGGAAGCTTTCAACATTGAGGTAGTTATGGAAATAATTACTTGAATACGAAATATTATGTTATATATGACACAAGTTTGTGGAAAATGCAATGCCCTTTACAATAAACATGTTTTCTTTAAGTTTGCAAAATTGTTAGTGAAACAATGGGTGAGAGGGATAAGTCACTTGGCTTTGATGCTTTTGCTGAACAAAAATTTCTTTTATGAACTGTTTGTTTTACCCTGCAATCTAAAATGACTCTGGTTGTGTCCAAGAACACCTTCCAGCAATCTTATTTTCACCTTGATGTGTTACCCTTTGTACTCTAACCTTGAGTTGGTTATTAATAGTCCTAATGGAGATTGTCAAATTTTGATGTGGTCGTTATTAACATAGGTTCCGACAATGGCTATTGAAAGAGTATATATTGCAAACAATACATCAATTATACAAGATGAAGTTCTTTCCCATAGATTGGGCCTCATACCAGTCAGTGCTGATCCCAGGCTGTTTGAATATCCAGGTATTTTTCTACACCAACACATACATAATTTATTTCTGATACACGACTTTCTTGTGGATAAATGGAAACTTTGTGTTTTCTGGACATCCCTTAAGGCTGCTTGAGTACTTTTTTATTTGCTTTTCTCAATTCTTTTTTTATGAATAGATAATGCAGGAGATGACAGGAATGAGAAGAACACCATTGTCTTCAAACTACATGTTCATTGTCGTGTGGGTCAGCCTCGTTTTACCGGTAAATGACTTGAAGCTCTTAGTTGATAATACATTGGTGCATTTAATTTCTTATTTGGCTATTTTAACTTAATCTTGTGGCAAAATTTCTTGTCTGACAACGTTGCAATATACATGCAGTGAAAACAGATCAGCTAAAGTGGTTACCAAATGGGAGTGAGCTTATCTCTGAAGATGCCAAACCAAATGCAGGTTCAAAACCAAAAACGTTCACATCTTTTAGTTGCAGCCAAGATTCATTTCCTGAATTTTCCAGCAATCCACCTGGTCCCCAATATTCGGATATTATATTAGCTAAACTTGGACCTGGTCAGGTAACACTTCTTTCTATCTGACTAGTACTACTGCTGCTGGTAGAATAGATGATTAGTAAAAGATTATTGGTGCTTTGGTGATAAATATAGTGGTACAAGGAAGTAAGCTAGGCCTCTTCATTGTGAGTGGGTGAGTTTTGGGTTCCAAGAGAGAAAGGAGTATTGCATATACTCTCTCTCTTCCGTGTGTATTGGTGTTCTACAAGCCTTAATTGGAAATTTTGTGTTTTCTGGACACCCCTTATTCGCAAAATTTAAAAAAAAAAAATTTTATCAAGAATAATCCATACTTAAATTGACTCCTATCAGGGGAGATTGTTGTTAGAAGCTACATTCTCTCGTGATATCATGTGCTCTTGAAGTTTACTTGAAAGGTGGCAGAGAGAGATAAAGAGCTACATTGTCTGTTATTTTAAATGCTTATAGATCTGGCTAACCTTTTCTCTGCTGATAATGGACTGATACAAGGTTATCGAATCACACGAGACTAATTTGAGTCGTAATCTTATCAAATTGTAAGATTTAGTACTTGATATTTTAGACCGATAATTCACAAAACCAGCAACACAAAGTCATCCCCAAAAATCATATATAAGCTTAAAACACACAAATTTATTGCTATAGTCTCAAAGAACATAAAATCTCTAGCAATAACAACTCATAAGCTGATAAAAAAATATAAACCATGTTATCCCCTAATCTTTAAGGCCAAAGTCATCACTTTCACTTTCTTCACTATCATTTTGCCATCATCTAGCCTGAATGAGAAAAGAAAACAAGAGAGAGAGGAGAGGAAGACGTTGATTGTTGATGCCTTGTTACAAGAATGAGAAAATAGAAGTTAAATGTCATTCAAATTCTCTATCAATGAGGACCACAATACATAGCAGCAGTAGTTTTTTAAATTTTCAAAATTTTCATGTGTATAATAATACATTAACGCTTGTATATTATTATTAGGTTAAAAAAGGTCAGAGCGAGGTGCAAAAAATGCACTGTAATGCCCTTTTTTTTAAATAAAAAAAAACTAATTAAAAAGAAAAAGAATAAGAAAGAGTTCAGGGTTTGGGAAGACTTGAGGAGAGAGGTTTGCAGACCCTTCAAGTGTTGCAGTATCTCTATCATTTACATGTTCTTCTAGCTTCTGTTCATTCTGAGAGTGAGGAAGTGATCGTGTAATTATGACTTCTTCCTAAGTTTAAAATTATATTTTCTGGTTCCTATCAAAGTAGTATTTGTTACCGAATATGAGAGTCACTAAATACATGCTTTTATAGGAAATCGAACTTGAAGCTCATGTGGTTAAAGGCATTGGTCGGATGCATGCAAAATGGTCCCCAGTTGCCACTGCCTGGTATCGGATGCTTCCGGAGGTAAGGGGATATCATATACTTGTCTGCCTTTGACATTCTGTCAATACCAAAACACACAAAAACCTGTCGACTTTTGTTCTCTAGATTGTGCTCTTAGAAGACATTGAGGGCGAGCTGGCGGAAGAACTAAAAAATAAATGTCCAGTTGGAGTATTTGACATTGAAGATCTTGGGAAAGGTAATTAAGTTTTAGATTTGTGCTCCTTGTGTCACAGTTATCTTTCACTTGTGGACCACGATGGGTGAGGGATTATTGTGTCGGAAAATTGCCACTGCTTTTGCATCAATGCCTTCTTTGCGTTCTCTACATGTGTTAATTTAAATTACATGTATGATGTCAATTTCCACTCTGGTACTTCCTTAATTTGCTGATTTGATTGTTGTGCAGGTAGAAAAAGGGCAACCGTTGCCAGACCACGAGCATGCACTTTGTGCAGAGAATGCATCAGAGGGGGGAAAGAATGGGAAGATCGGGTATCACTACGTCGTGTTAAAGATCATTTCATTTGTAAGTAATATGTTGGCTTATTGAATTCAACATACAAAAGAACTTGCTGCATTTTAGGATTTCAACTTCAAGTTAACTAAATTCTTGTAGTAGATTAGTTGAGAAGTAATATCTTCAAGGTAACTAAATTCTTGTAGATCAGTTGAGAAGTAATAACAGTTTGTATCTGGTGGATGCCAAAAGTCCTTGCCTGCCAATCATATAGCGTTTCTCATGTACCAAATAAATAAAATGCCCTTTCAGATGTTGATTGTCCAATGAAGTAGATTTATGAATGTTGGTAAATTAGGATGATAACCACTGGTTGCAGGAAATATAAATAATAGTGGGTCACTGTGTTGACAGTTTAACACACCAAATATGTTTTGGCAGGTCTAAATTTAGTAGATGCATACAAAGGCCTGCTGCTTAATTTTAAATTTTTATCTGGAATTATCTGAATATTTACCATGTTTCAACTTACATTTTGTGCAAAAAAATTGGGTTCATAAAGAGTTCTGATTGGATTATTTGATAGTTTCATAAAGTTTTAACATCTATTCCTTACTCTCTTTTTTGTTCTCTAGTTACTATTGAATCAACTGGGGCGTTACCCCCTGAAGTGCTATTTACTGAAGCTGTGAAGATTCTGGAAGATAAGTGTGAACGTGTGATTACTGAGCTTTCTTGATTCTGCTTTTTGCAATATCTTGTAATGAATGAAATGGAAGAGTGTTGTCCATGATAAGCGATCTGCTGTGGTACTATTTTATTTTATAAGAACATATATTTGTCGTCTGATATGAACGTTCTTTCCTAGTAGCCAAAATTATGATGAAAAGAAAAAAGTGAGAAATTGGTTGCCGAAGTATGTGGGAAGTGTCACCTATGATTTTGGTGGAGCTACTCAAATTGTGACACGTGTGGCAGCCAATATGACAAGCTTCTTGGGGCCCTGGTAGCATGGCTCAGTTGTAATTGACTTTTATCAAAGAGGATGCATTGAACCTTCCCTAACCCCACCCTGTTACCACTGCTCCTCGTTCCCCCCAGCGGTGGAACCGAAGAAACACAAATCAACAGCATCCCACCCACCCCACAATGGTACGACTCTTGCTAACAACATTGCACAAGGTCGATTAAGCGGATTTGCTGGCGGCCAATGATCCCTTTGCTCCCGCAGCTGATGATCATTGAAGGATTGAATCGAAAGAACTTTGCAAGTCACCTGATCAAAATAGGTATCCATAAGGTTTGTCATGGTGATTGTTGCCACCATGCTCGACAATTAGAGCCTATGGTGGGGCCATCGCGGGTATAATGGTAATTGGATTCCACAATGTAACACAATTATGGGAAACATCACGCAAACACAAGAATTAAGTGCAGAAACCTAGAATGTCGCCGAAGTAGTTTCCCATCCGGAAACAAGCAACTTTAATAGGGGTGAATGGGTTCTCGAGCAAAAATTGTATAGAGAAAAGCCCGATTCTAGGGTCATCAAGGTCACGATTGTGATAGGCCAATCATTGGTGGAATAGTCCTTTGGATGGCTGGAGATGAGGTTTTTTCGTGACTTGCACACAAGCATGAATTGCAGTGGAAGCCTCATGAGGATTTCGACGATGAGCTCGTCCAGAAGGATTGCCTTGGCAGTGGTTCAGATACTCGACTCACCAAGAGAGGAAGAGAGTGACGCGTCACGATGAGTGGCAGGCTGCGAGGCTGTTGGAACGAGCTTGGGAATTTAGAAATTGTTCTACAGAATGAATCTTTTGATAAACTCTCTGCCGAATAAAATAACATTCCAAGTGGAACCTTGCCCAATGTAAACAACTTTAAATGGTTTATTGTGCATCTAACTATTTTAACGGATTAAATAACATTAGGCGTGAATGCAATATTTGCTTTATATGAGTTAAGCAAGCATGGTGGCAATTTCGTAAATAATTGACAAAACTACTGAGTGTATTAAAAGACAGTTGGCACATAGGATCCTTAGCCCCAAGAGAGAGAGAGAGGTTTCTCGTTTCGCCAACAAAGAACCTTCTTTATCCAAATTAGTTATTAGCCCACCCATACTTTCATCAAACATCTATCAGGCGCAATTAGCAAACACAAGGAAATCGCGATGCCCTTAACCGTAAACAAAAAAGATGATAGTACCGAGCGATATTAAAATTTGGAGTAAGAGGCGGAGCAGCATCATCGGCGACGGCGGGAATGATGAGGGTCCAATCGGGAGGGACTGGAGGTAGCGGAGGATAGACGGCGGGCTTGCGCTTTATGTCCCACGGCTGCGTCTTGCGTTGTCTCGTCTTTATGTGGTGCGCCGTGGACTACTTCTTCTTCGGCCTCGACGAGCACTCTATCCCCGAGCTTCTTCCGAATTGAATCATCGGAATTGACATTCCATCGCTGCTGGTGACCGATGGGTTGGGCGGCGCCACCACTCTCGTCCCGAATATCGCTGACACCGACATGGTCTTCTCTGTTAGTCTGTCCTATCACTTTTCTCCCTTCTCTGTCTGGGGTTCGGTTTAGCCACACTCCCTTACCTTACCTTACCTTATCTGTGTTATACTGAATGTTTTGTTAAGTTCCTCAATTACCCCTTCTTTTGCCTTATTATTATTATTATCTTATCTTGCTTTCATCCCCCTTCTTTCTTTCAGACTTGGTGCCCTTTTTTTGTTCTTGGTCTTTGGAAATGTAAGAAAAAACAGTTACATTGGTCCATAAACTAAGCTTAGAAGGAGGATTCTCTACCCAATTGTAAGGCCCAATGATCTGCTTTAGTCTGCCCCCTCTTAACTCTGCCCTCGGCCTTTCTCATCTCTTTCTTTATTGGGCTTGGCCTCACTAAAGTGAAATTTGGCCCAAGATTTGATGCCTCATATGTAAAATTATATTTTTGGTTAATATTGACTTAAGATCAAACTTTCGACCAAAAACAAAGAGAGATAATCAACAAGTACAAATAATAAATAGGCGCACATTTTCATTTTGGACAATTAACAATCTTTTATGACAGAGAATTTGGTTATGCATTAACCATATACATAGGTTATTTTTTTGGTTAGGTGAAAATTCTTCCTTCAACTTTCACTTTCTTTTGTGAAAGGCCAAAATTCCTTCCATTTACCTTTTTTTTAAAAAATAATGCCCCAAATAGCTCAGGATAGCCAAAAGTCAATAACCCTGCTTTTATGATTATTTTAGGAGTTTTTTTAATTGTACTCCACCGCTTCATGTCCACGAAGGAGAAGGTTTTAGTAATTTTAATTATGTGTGTACATTAAAACTTACTACTAGAGAACATATGTATTATCATCTGCCTCTAGTTTTATTTGTGGGTTAAGTACATAAACAATTGCTAATTTCGCTTTTCGTATTAGTTGTAGTCGTCAACTATGTTTAAAATGAGTGCGACCAATAAAGTCTGATACAATTGATAAATGGCAAGAGGTTTCTTAATGGTATGTATGAAAAAACTGCTTTATTAGGAGAGACATTAGTAGTTGTCGGTGACAGACATCGCCTAGACAACAAAAAAAATGGACACAAACAAACCTAATTAATTACGTAATATTGCGCCAGAAACACACGCCCCATTTGTTATTACTGACATTCAGATTAGTGGCATTGAACTATTTGGATTGACTTAAAATAAAAGTATTTCTTTTTAGAAAAACAATGGTTAAAATATAACATAAAAAGTGTTTAAAAGAAAAGTTAAAATATCATTTCTTTTAAGTTAGCCATGCCCAACTTAAAAAAAAATGAAAATAAAGGTGAATTTTAAATACACTACAAATACAACATAAAACTCTTTAAAAAAAAACTCAACTAAGAGAATTAAAATTAAAAAAAAAAGTGCTTTAAAAAAAACCTATCCAAACAAACCCTAAAACTATGGAAGAGGCTATATTTCTAAACCTTTCTTATACTCTTTCCAATTGTCAGGCTGTTATGCCTCCTTCAAAATAACATATTATTAGACCGCAAGTTATTAATATTATACTTTGATTATCGACACAAATAGCATATGATATATAATACCAACAAATTGTTATACAAGTTAGTATTTTCGTAAGAACGATAACACAAATTCAATTCTCATAAATCACATATATTAAAAGAAGGATAATCATTAATGATACATTCTCTAAAATTATCAGAACATTGTCTCTCACAGTATTTAGTATAAAAAAAAAGACATAATTAATAATTCTATCGTTATTTTGTATCATGAACGACTTTTACTAGCCGAAAGATGTGCACTAACTAACCACCCCAATCATATTTTGATTACTGATTGACAGATGTTCGTGATACAGTTTTGCTACCAAATTCAGCTTTATTTGTTCTGTGACAGTGGTAGAACGATCTGAGTCAATTCATGTTCACCGCATCAGAAGCTTAGCTACTCATAACAATGGGAGGTCATCAGCCCAATCGGCGAAGTTTTATATATATATATATATATATATATATATATCAAAGACATTGGCTTCATTAAATAAGACTCAAGCAACGAGAACAAAACATTGACACATTGTTAATAATAAGTTTAGGGTTAAGTACACATTGACACATTGTAGTGTTAAAAATAATAAAAAAGGATATACACATTGACACATTGTAGTGTTAAGTACTTGTATATTTTAGTATAATTATTCCTAGTTAGCAGATGTGAAGAGAAGATAGAAATTTTTAAAGATATGGATATACCTTTAGAGGAATGGTTGGCTATTGAATTTGAATGTGGGGAGAGTGGTTGAGTGGGCAGGCATAACCCACACATTATGCACAGCAACTCCACGTGTGGCGTGGCAGACGCAGTCTCACCCCTAAAGCTGCAGCCTACACGTAGGAAAATTGATAACAGAAAGTGAAGGTCAATTGAGACAATTCACACAAATTTAATCTGATAATTATTTAAAGTATTTTTTATATATGTTTTTTTAAAAGTAATGTATAAGAGAATGAATTATTTTTATTTATATAATAAATTTTAATTAAAAAATAATAGAGAAAAGCTTGATAGTATCCGTGTATAATAATCAAGGTCTAATACCAATTCCCTTTTACAGAAGAGGAAAAGGTGATAATTGTGAGTTGGGTTGTGTGCAAGATCTCGTGTAACAGTACGTAGTAACAGTAACAAGAGTGAGAGACACAGAGACAACAAGGCAGTGGTGATATCAGAAAGAGAGAGAGAAGAGAGTGGAGCCCACAAAAGTGCAGAGGGGACCTCGTTTTACAAATAGATACCGCCAACTTGGGTTCCCCAGCCACTAGTGTAGCGACACCCTGTACCCAGCTGTATCCCACCCTCTTTCTCTTTTATGTTCATCCTTCAACTAATTCCCATACCCACAAACCACCCTCCGGCCCTCCTTTTCACTTTCAGTTTTCATTTTTCCATAAACCAAATCCACAGACCACAACACACACTATTCTCATTCCATTCCATTCCACTTCACATGAACCCACCACTCCCCAACGCTACTACCACTCTCTTCCAGCTGCTGCCCCTCATGAACCTTACGCTACCACCACTCTCCATAACGCGCCACTCCACCCTCTCGCATTTTCTCCACTAGCATTGTCCTTTTTCCCTTCACTTTCTCGGGAAAACATGGATCCTTGCCCTTTTGTCCGCCTCTCCGTGGGCAACCTCGCCCTAAAGATTCCCGTAGCTTCCAAGGCCGCTCGCTCCGTCGTCCATCCATCTTCCTCGCCTTGCTTCTGCAAGATCAAGCTCAAGAACTTCCCCTTGCAGTCCGCCGTCGTTCCCTTCATTCCGCCGGAGAGCAACCTCCCGGACTCTCAGGTTCAGCCAATCGCCGCCACGTTCCACCTAAGCAAGGTTGATCTCGACCGCCTCGCCGGGAAATCCATCTTCGCCGGGAAGATCTGCCTCAAAATCTTTATCTACACCGGCCGGAGAGGCACCACATGCGGCGTCAACTCCGGGAGGCTGCTCGGGAAGGTTTCCGTACCGCTGGACCAGCTGGCGGGAACGGTGGCGAAGGCCACCGTTTTCCACAACGGGTGGATCACGGTGGGGAAAGAAGCCAAAGGCTCCTCTGCGCAGTTCCACCTTAACGTTAAGGCCGAGCCCGATCCACGCTTCGTGTTCCAGTTCGACGGCGAACCTGAATGCAGTCCCCAAGTGTTCCAGATCCAAGGCAAGATTTCTCAACCGGTCTTCACCTGCAAGTTCAGCTTCAGAACCGGTGACCGAAATCAACGTTCCAGGTTAGTTTCATTTTCACCAACACTTTTTACTGTTGGCACGCTTTTTGAATGTGGTTGGTTATTTTCATAGTAGTTTGAGGGTCAATTTCGGAATTACCAATTTTAAGCCTGTAACCGTTTTCTGTACCGGTGGTCGTTGTGGTTGCTAAGTGCTAACGCGGCGGTTATGGAATTCTGTTTATTGCAGATCGTTACAGTCGGAGGCAGGTGGTTCTAGAAGCTGGTTGAGCACGTTCGGCAGCGAGCGCGAGCGTCCTGGGAAGGAACGCAAGGGATGGTCCATAACGGTTCACGATCTCTCCGGCTCGCCGGTCGCGGCGGCTTCCATGGTCACGCCGTTTGTTGCCTCGCCGGGTTCGGACCGGGTCAGCTGCTCTAACCCCGGTTCATGGCTCATACTCCGGCCCGGCGACGGCACCTGGAAGCCCTGGGGGAGGCTGGAGGCGTGGCGCGAGCGCGGCGGCTCTGACGGCCTCGGGTACCGCTTTGAGCTCATCCCGGACACCAACGGAGGAATGAGCGCCGCCGGAATAGTCCTCGCGGAGTCAACGCTCAGCTCGAACAAGGGAGGAAAGTTCGTCATCGACTTGAGCTCCCGCTCCGGCGGCGCCAACGGATCGAACGGACGCGCCACGCCGGGGAGCGCGACGTCGCCGGTGTGCAGCCCGAGGAGCAGCGGAGACTACGGGTACGGGCTCTGGCCTTATTGCGTGTACAGAGGGTTCGTGATGTCCGCGAGCGTGGAAGGTGAAGGAAAGTGCAGCAAGCCTACGGTGGAGGTGAGCGTGCCGCACGTGAACTGCACGGAGGATGCGGCGGCGTTCGTGGCGTTGGCGGCGGCCGTTGATCTGAGCGTGGATGCCTGCAGGCTTTTCTCTCAACGGCTTAGGAAGGAGCTGTGCCAACAGCTGGAATTGCTTGGCTGATTCCGCCAATTTTTTTTTTCACTTTGTCGTTTCGTGCTTTTGCCCCTGTCGTTTATTTCTTTATTTTATTTTATTTTTTTTAACGGGGGTGGTTCATTTTGGGTGAGGCGTTTCACTACTAACAAACATTTTACAGGCTGTACAGGGATTGAGCGTAGTAGTAGAGAGTGGGCTCTTTTGTATTCACGTGTGAGGCTTTTCATTGATTTTCTCTCCCGTTTTTTTCGTCAATTATGAGAAATCAAAGAAAAAGCTTTTTTCCTTATTATATATGTAATTTTTGCAGAACTGCTGCAATGACTCATCACTCACGTGTTTTGCCCTTCTTTTTTTCAATGTTCTCGTTGTATCTTAAGCTGCGAGTATCAGCGACTTTTGAATATATCGCTTTGATTAGTACATACCCGACCCCTTATTTGTTCAATCGAAGTTTAATGGCTTTTCCTTTTTATCTATTGGGATAGATGGTAAACAAATTCAGCAGTTTGTAAACTTAGTTTGTGGTTTTAATAATGGAATTTCTGATGGATACTTTGTACCGCTTAAAGTTCAAATGGTTATTCTGCTGACGAAAAGTTCACGTAAGCACTATGTTTTTTATTTATATCATGGGTTACCTTTTTCGTGAATCACTCTAAGCTCAATAATTTTACTACTGCTTAGTTAATAATGATTCTAATGGTGAGTGGTGGAGTAATGAGGGGATTGTGGGGGACTGAGTTATTTTGATTTTTGAATGGTACGTGTGTGCACGCTATGTATGTTTTTGAAGGGTGAAAATAGAGTAATAATGTGGATGATAGCTGTAACGCAGTGTTAGTTGTGCGGACTCAGATTCAGTTCCGGCGTGCTTTAAGGGATGCAATATATAATTGAGAAATTAGGCACATAATCATATGACTTCTTGTGGCATAAGTCATGGGATTCGGAGTGCTTTGTGCAAATAATAATTGGCGGGGAACCGTAAAGGGTACCTTCTTCCTTGACTTGGCTAACAAAGCACGTACGCATCACGCACATTATACTTTTTATAGGTTTGAAAAATCGGATTCTCTTTGATGCACGAGCGCCAGCGAATGAATTGAAACAATTTAGTAGTAGCCCTATTGTATATACTAAATTGTTTCATCACAGATAATTTAAATTAAAATAAATTATCATTTATCGTATAGATGATTGGGCAGCGCATTGGTAGGGTACAGTGCGTTGAGGTTGGTAGTGGAGCACTGACGTGTACGGGGGGAGAGTGGTCCAACGCCATTTTCTTCTCATCCCTTTTGTTACCAAACTTTGGCCACTCCATCACGGGACCAGTCTCTGATCCGAAAACAACTTTTTTGTTGGGTAGATACAACTAAAGCTACAAAAGCCAGTGTTTATGTAGAGAAGAAAATTTATATATTTAAAGAGAATGGCATTATTTATGAATGGTGCCAGGGTAGGTTGTGGTGGGTGAGTACTGGTCAGTTAGTTAGTATGTATGCACAGCTGACAGTGTCTGAAAAATGAAACTTACACAAAACATTGTTTTTTCTTTTATTTAATTTATTTTCTCTTTGAAGGAAATCATGATGTTGTGAACAGTGTTTACTATTACTAGTAGGATAGGTTAGGTGAGTTGTGAGGGCCTGTTTGGGGTGGGAAGACTTGGGAGTTAAGAATAATGTTTTGGGAGCTAGCTGTGGTGTGGGGTGTGTGTAAGGCTTGGTTGGTTTGGTTCCCTTTTTGTGTCATGGACTGGCTTGTTTGTTTGTCAGAGACTTTTATTGGAAAATGGTGAGGGGGTGGGGGGACATGAGAGGCGTAATTGTAAAAGAACCTCTCTGAACCAAACAAACGCAGCATAGCATGGTCTATGTTGTCACGTGAGTGAGTCACAACACGGCCCACAGAGTGAGAAATACCTTTATCGAAAATCAATCGGACGCTCAAACTCTTGCCTCCGTCATGTGCTTCACCTGCCAACCCCAGCTGCCAGGTTTCCAAATTTCTGAAATTTTTGGCCATGCCATGTACTATCAGAGTGAATCTTCACATCGTAGAATAATTAAATTATTTTTAAAAAGGAAAGGGAAAAAAGTAAAAAAATAATGGTAAAAATGTTACATGCAATTTGTATGGAGCAACATATACACGAATTAATTAATTCAACTTATAGATTAATTTATTTATTTTTATGAATAATATTTGACATTTTGGTGATAAA
This sequence comes from Nissolia schottii, assembly GCA_003254905.1. Taxonomy (NCBI): domain Eukaryota; kingdom Viridiplantae; phylum Streptophyta; class Magnoliopsida; order Fabales; family Fabaceae; genus Nissolia; species Nissolia schottii. The sequence continues at coordinate 87,762 of QANU01043079.1, forward strand.
AATATGAAGAAAAAAAATAATGTGTCATTCATATACATGAGTAAGTTAATTTATAAATTGATAAATTCGATTTTTCAAACAATTTTCATTTTTATATGAAATGATCTAATTTTGTATGGGTTCTTATTATTTAAACTCATTTAACAAAGAACCTTAAATTCTAAACTCTAAATCCTATATTAATTTAAATTTTACTTTTCATTATACGAGATTTTAATAGAGTTTATACGTCATTAAAATTCATTAAATAATAATAAATAAAGTATGAGCCGACGTAATGTTTATACTAAACAAGTATAAATATAGTCTTTTCCCTTTTCCTGCCATCCACTAATTTTGAGTAAATAAAATTAAACTATAAATGACAGTTAATAAAAAAATAAATTTTTGTTCACTGTATTTGTTACTATTATAAAAATTCACATCATAGATTTACTTATTTTTCGCCCTTGTTTAAATGGAAAAGGGCACAAAACTACCATATTCCTTGGCTGCTTTGCTCACTCATATAAACTGCCAAGAATCCGCTACAGTGTCTGTTGTTTCATAAATTTCTACGACACAAGTTTCTTAAAATCGGCACAGTGCTGTGATATTTTATGGTTTATACGGGGACTGGTTAATTGAACGCAAAAATTGGATAAGGTGAACTAATTCTGATTCGCATATGACACACCTCCAATCGGCGTCATTAGCTAAATAGTTTCATTACGCTAATTAATATTTGTATACTTCGAAAATTTCAGATTATTATAACACGGATTATATCGTAATAGAATATTTATTAAATATGTTTAAAGAGAATATCATATTCACAGCACAAAAATTTATTATCTTTTGTTAATATTTTAGAAGAAAAATATAATATAATATTAACTTTATTTGTTGTCATATTTCAATTTTTCTTTAGTGTCTGCTTTTCAATCCGTTCCACAAGTGTGCATCCGTTCAAGGCTTTGCCAGGCCATAACTTGCAAGACAGGAAGAGAGGGGAATCCAAAGTTTGTACGTCTTCTTATTAAATTTAAGATTAATTTTCGTTATTTCTCTTTAGAATAGATAAGTCATGAGTTGGATTGCAGAGCTGTGTTTTTCTCATCATTATTTTCATATTTATTTTTAATTAATTAGCTGCAGAGAAAGATGCAGATGACAAACACCGCTGCAGCATATTTGGCAAAATTTATAATCACATGAGGTTGAGGTGACTGCGCTATTTGTAATTTATAACATCATGCATATATTTGATTTCATATAAAAAAAATTAACATATTTGACAAAATTTAGAATCACTCAAATTAATAACTGATAAAGCTGTACGAACAAACAAAACTGATAAGGATAACCCACGGTTGTCGTGGTCATACTGTATCCAACTCACAAAATCTAGAAGGTTCCACTGAAATAAGTTTAGTGAAAACTTTGTTTTATAATTTCACATCCAAATGAAAGAACAAAATTATGAGGTTCCGAATAAGCCCTTATACATGAAGGATTAACAAATGCCCTCGTATCTCTAAAGACTACTAATAAGTTCCCTTAAGGGCTCCTTAATTTAAAAACTCTATACAATTTTTTTAAATCAATAAATATTATTATGGAACTAGTTAAAAAAATATTAGGAATAAAAATATTTGACTCTTACAATTATTGCATCAAAAGTTACATGTATAGTAATAATATTTAATTCATATGCATTATCATTGTAAAATAATTTTACACCATCATTTAATCACTTGTTATTAGTTAAAAAATAAAATATCACACTATTGCAATTTGGATTACAATGTCCATACATAGGGGTTTTTACATTTATATGGTTTTGGAGGGAACAAAATCCCAAAGTATGGGTAGAAAAGAAAAATTACCAAAATATGGGCCAAAATTCTGAAATTGCCATTGTGTAGGACGATTTTAGAAAATCGAAAAAGTAAAATAAAATAAAAATTTAAATGTCTGAAATCGCCACAGGGGTGGCAATTTTAGAGTCTGAAATCGCCACCACCTGTGGCGATTTCAGACTTAAAAAAAAATAATTTAAATGTCTGAAATCGCCACCCCCGTGGCGATTTCAGAAATTTAAATTATTTTTATTTTAGTTTTTCGATTGGGCGATTTCATAATTTTGGCCCATATTTTGGTAATTTTCTTTTCTACCCATACTTTGGGATTTTATCCCCTCCAAAACCATATAAATGTAAAAATTCCCCATATATACAAATCAAATTTCCATCAAAGGGTAGTAATTGCGGAGATTTTTATTCTCCTTGTCAATGTAAAAATTGTTTTTGTTTTATAAACTTTTCTTCCCGTTACTTTTTTTGGTCTGGATTTTGTTCCCTGCATAAAGGGTTGTATCACAATTGGGCCAGGTCGGGGGGGAAAAAAAGGGGCGTGTTAGCATCGTAGCTCAGTCACGTGATTTCATTTCCCTTGGAAACGACATCGTTTGTTGGCTGGCCATCGCTATGCAGCAGGGTGAACGTTTGAGCTATAGTCTAAAGAAAGGGGTCAGCAGCAGCAGAAGTAGCAGTGCTTATGAGTAGAAAACATTTGAAGAACGGATTAATAATAAAAAAAAATGCAGTTACATTTTTTAATCCATATTTTCTTGTCCGAACTTCACTTGGTACGAAATTGCATCTTTCAATAGGAAGTGATCGAGAGATAGAGAGAGAAGGAAAATGAAGGCGCTGGGATGGTGGCTGATAGCGGTTGGCACGCTCCGATTAGCTTCCGTTTGGTTCGGTTTCTTCGACATTTGGGCTCTTCGAGTCGCCGTCTTCTCCAACACTACCAGTAACTAGCTTCTCTCTCCTCTTGAGTCCTTTTTTTTTTAAATTTTATTTTGGTTGAGATTCATTGAAACGTGAATGGCTAGGGTAGAAAATTGATTCGTGTGTCGATGACATGTGGTAATGGCAATGAATGAATTGGATCCTCGCGCGATTCGAGGATAGATTTTGTCGGTTGAATCTTGTAGGATTAGGAACTGAGCCTGCTTTTGCTTCCAGACAAGTCGCTGATTCAGCGCCTGCAACGAAGCTTGTGTCATCTTTCTTGCGTGTTTGTGATTCATTGATTTGTGAGTCAGAACAAGTGAATCAGTGTGTGTGTGTGTGTGTGAGAGAGAGAGAGAGAGAAAAGAATGAGATCTCTCTAGATCCTTAATTGATTGAGCTGTTTTGGGGTTTTTACATGGAAGGAAGGAAACATAATTGCTCTCGCTTTTTCCCGTTTCGCAAGCAATTGGATATGTTTTCTAGTTTACACAAAAGAAGTGGAACTGCACCAATTAGATTTTTCAAGTGGAGGTTTCCTTTTTGGACGGTGAACTTACATCACTTTGTTTCATGTGAGCTATGCATCACGCAAGTCACATTTTCTATTTTCTAGGTTGAAGAGAAAGGTGCTTGGCAAGTAGGCATCGAACTTACTCTATGGTCTTCTAGATGGCAACCCTGCATTACTAAGGGAGAAATATGTTTTTTTTGCAATAGGTGGGTTTTGCATGCGTAATAACAAAATATGCAAATTGGATCTTGGAAATTTGATTGAGCACATAAAGGATATTTTGTTTGCTAGTTACTTAAAACAGTGAATCTGCCCCTTTTTCGACTGAGTAAGTAGTATGGATTCATGTGAAGAAGGATAGTATTAGAACTTAAGGCATATAGGGAAAAAGTTTATTGGTGTGTGTAGATTAAAGATTGAGAAAAGATTCTTTGACCTATTGAAGAGTGAACACTGTTATGATCCTTGTCAACTTCTTGCTTTCTGCTTACATAACTCACAGCTCTTTGGCAATGTATGTTGCAAATTTACAATTTGCTAACATGCTCTTCTCAAGGCTATATGATAGGCTTTCTTAAGTTGGCTTGAAATTGATTACCAGTGCATACAGTTGAAGTAATTGGAGTTCTAATCATAATCCTAATGCAAGAAGCATCACATGCTTATGCGGTAACTGTAAAGAGAAAACACCAGGGGACCTAATTATAGTGAAATTAAGCATCCATCTTCTAAAATCTGATTGAGTTTCTTTACTAAAAGTAAATGGCTATTGGTGGCAGAGGCAGATCAGGCGTTGCTTTCAAATTGTCCTTGGACTAAGATGTTCGATAATATTAATCTTGATGAGTTAGCAAAGTTGTTTTGCGCACTTATTTAAGCTGTTACACTTGCATTAAATAATTTCAAACATTATTCTACTACTGATGTCATATGAATTTCATAACTCTGAGCTCTGATAAGAGTTTATTAATTGTGGTACAGTGACCGAAATTCATGGCCGCACATTTGGAACTTGGACACTTTTGACCTGCACTCTTTGCTATTTGTGCGCATTCAACCTTGACAACAAGCCTCTTTATCTGGCTACTTTCTTATCATTCATCTATGCTCTTGGTCACTTCTTGATTGAATACCTCGTTTATCATACAATGAAGATTTCAAACCTGACTACCACTGCCATATTTGCAGGTATGATAAATTTTATTATTGTTTCCCAACGAATTGATATGCATCGCATTGTTTCCTTTAACTTAGAACTTCAAATTGTCTTTCTTTTCCTTTTCCGCCAATTGGTTTTTATGTGTTCTGGGGGTTATCTGTTTAATCTTGTGTACGGAGTAGGCTTATAGTTGTAGGAATTATCTGCTGCTTTCTTTATGCATCTCACAAGTAATTAACCTAACAGGAAGGAAAGGAAATAATAAATAAAATGAATCTTGTAGCATAGTAAGTGCCCTGTAATATATCTTCTGGCATACTCTTTGCCCCTTATTTTAGCATATTACTCAAGGATGAAACACATTTTAACGTCTAGTTTTACTGATAGGAACGTCGATTATGTGGATGCTATTGCAATGGAATGCGCACCAGAAAGTCCACTCGAAGCATTCTTAGAAAGGATTAGTAAGCAAAGAGACATGAGGAAAAGTGAGATCATGTGATTGATGGTATTGGACTGTGTTAGAGAATAAAGATTTGATTTCAAATATCTATTTAAATGACATTTCATGTTGCCATAAGTTCTGCTACTCATTGCTAAGGTAACAAAATTGATGGCACTGGATAAATTGTGTTGCGTTATGTGTGCTGTGCAATACTATGTTTAATCCGGTGAAGGGTTGAAAAAACGAGTCATTATTGGCTTTATCCGCAGGGTTTGGCATCAATTACACTTTAGAGAGGAAAGATCACAATTCAGAGTTTCAGACTGATTGGATGGTGAATTTTGCTCCATATTTGTTTTAAGGATGAATTTAGTTGATTCTTGAACTTTTTCATTCATGCTCTCATGAGTTTCTTAAAGAAAAATAAAATTCAATTAGATTAAAGAGGGTAATATTTGAAATGTTTATGGACCAATTAGGTTGTCTTTTTGTTGAGAGAACAATGTAAACACTGATAAAAAGTTCAGGAATCCATTAAACATTCTGCTCCATTTTAATTTTTTTTCCTGTTTGTGCGAGTGTATTTTGTCATTACGAGTGTGGTAATCCGTGAACAAATGCTCGAAACTTTTGTGAACTTTATTTCCTGGAAGTTAATCTTTTCATTTTGTAGTTCAAAGCTCAAAAGCTGTGACTGAGATTATTTCTTAGATAACCATAAATATTGGGGTCCACACTAAAAATGTGTCCATCGACAAAAATATTTTTACATATATCTTAATTAATTTTAGTGGTTAAGAGATGATATGTTAGGTGGCGTCTGCAATTTTTCCCAAATTCAGATATAGAACAATGAATACTTTGGGAAGGGGCTGAGATGAATTTTATAATTGTACTGAAGCATTTGTTGCCTGTTTTCTATTTTATGTGCTCTGTCATGATTTTGTTGTCTGTATGTATTACAAGAGCATTAGAATATCAAGCAAGTGGGCTATATACCAAAACCAGACCCCTAGTCCAGCCTGACCTAGTAAAGTGGATACTCATTAGTTTAGGATCAACCCCAGCAAGCCCAAATTAATATGAAAAATAATCTTGCAACTGATATTCACATATTAAAACTCCTCTTATACTTGGAAAAGGTTTTCTTTATAAAAAAAGTTCCTCCTGTAACAAAGAAAAAAAAGCTCTCCTCCATACGTTAATATAACTTTATTTCTATATTCCTTGGCCAAAATCAAACTTAAAAAAAAAAAAGAGTTCAAACATGCGGAGTTTAAAGGGATGATTTCGACCATAACATTGTCTTGGCACAAGGCATAATAAGATTCATAGGAAGAAAGAATGTGTGATTTTCCAGTGCCCATACATGTTAATAACTTAAAATCTGAAAAGAACCCGAGGTAAGATTCGTAGATACCATTTCTGTGTAGTTACACGGTTGGGTGCAACTTCACCAGGCACTTTTCATATCACATCCCATCCCATCTTTGTTGTGTCTCTGAAATAGTCCTCTTATTCATCCAGAAAGAAGAATACTAAAGGACATAACTTTCCTTTATCATTGATAGTTGGATACCGAGATTTTTTCCCTCAGGATCTCCTCCTTGTGAATTCCACCATCATTTTCGATTATCACCCTCAGTACAGTTATGTCATTTAACTAAAACAGAAAGCTTCTACCAGCATCCATGTTAAGTTGTGGTCTACTCTGACTTGTTAAGCAAGGAATCAGAATTTGATCCACTCCATGAATCAGCAGAATTAAGCACATCATCTTTTCCTTTTGTAAGCCACACACTTGGAGAATAATAGCCTTGTTGAATTGCCACAATCTCTGCCACTTCAGGACCTGATTCAGTGCTTGTATACCAGATTTTCTTCTGCTTCTTTTCTGAATTTTCCACCTCTTTTATATTTCTTAAACCTCCAAACCTCATGACAGCCCTGGATGCACCATTCTCTCTGTAGTGTTTCTCACGCGTTGCCTGTGTGTCTTTTTCATCTTCACTACCTTCCCATAACTTCATATCTTTGATTTGTCTTCCCGTGACTTCACCATCTTCATCTTCATTTTCCTCCTCCTTCTCCTTGTCTTCTTCGTCAATCAGGTCTTCCACTTCCTCGGGCTCTTCGTCTTCAACTCTATCTCGATCATGTCCAAGAATAATATCATCATCCCCGCCACTGCTTTGTCCCTTTACCCTCTCGTGTGTGCTTTCTTCTGTATCCTCTATCAATTCATACGGCTTCTTTGTCCACCGATTGAGCCCTTTTCTTCCGAGCTCTTTGGTTTCATCACCGGCCTTCTTTTCATCATGTGAGTGCTTGAGTTGGTAAATCAACCAGATGCCAACTGCAATCAAAACAAATATTTTAAAACCCTGCTTCACTGTGAAGCCCTTTGTCCTCTGGTTTCTGCCGGGTGATTGCTTCAGCATGGTTTACTTGAGAATTTCTCTGCCAATTATCAGCAACATTTGTTAGCAGAATCTGCGTAGGGAAGCTTGGAATGTGACTAAAAATGCATACAGAAACAAGAGGCAAACATAAGGCATAATATTCTTCTTCTACAGGGTAAAGAAGCCTTAATAGTCCTTGCTTACAGTGAAACAAAGCAAGCTTTCAACTCTTGTGAATAATTTATTCAGCAGATAAGAATATTCTGTCATGTAGTTAGTGGCTGAAAAGGGCCACTGAAGGCAAAATGATAGGTAAGTTTCTGGTTCAAGAAGACAATGATAGTCTTCTTTCTTGCATTGGCTTCCACTTTTAACTGTGGATGATGTTAAATGACAGCTTCATTGTTTAACTGCATTCATATATTGCAGTGAAGGTTCTTGCTTCATTGGAGCACACGCATTAGAATTGTTAGTCAGAATTAAGTGTGCCTAACTCAACTTTAATCATGGGACATGGGAGAAGGTTGTCTAAGCTCTTATAAAGGCTATATTATAATCCCTCAGTTTGCATATTAAACACGGGATAAGTCTGATATCATCTTAAAATCGAGCGGGTCTAAACTTAAAAAAACTAGGTAGTGGGGCTGCCTAAGCTCTTATAAAGGTTTTATTCACCATTTCTCTATGCAAAGTCATACTTAATCCACGAAATTATCAGCAAATTAGAACCAGGGTATCAGAACAGGTAATCACCACATTGCTCCATAACAACAGGAAAACATTTTCATCAATTCAATTAACATGAAACAATAAATAAATAAATACTAGCTCCATATTGGAATGGATCAGAGAGGCTCCAAATAGCCCCTATATGCATACTCTAAAAAGAGGCACAGGAAATTAAACAAGCCCCAAAGGCTCATGTACATATGAGAAAAATTAGAATGAAATGAGGAAGAATATGAAGGAAGGATGCATACATACATGCGTGAAGGGAAAAGTGGTTTGAGCCTTTGATAAAGTGAATTGAAAGAAGCAAGTAAATACGCAGAGTCTAGCAACAGAAATCGATAGGCAAGAAGGAATATATGTATCTGAGAATCTAAGAATAGTTATATAAAAACAATGAGAATAAAATAAAATGCAGTGCGCTGCTAAGTCTGAGTGAGTGAGTGAGTGAGTGTTGAGTTGTGCAAAGGCAACAAAAGTGGATATATTCAGAGAAGGAAAGAGAGAGGATGTGGAAAGCTCGTGAGTGACATGGAAGTCACGGACTAACCATAGGTAGATTGATAATCGATGTAAGGTGCTTGCTTCGACGTGGCACCACGACGTCGTTTTTGCGATGAGAGGGGTCATTCATTGCAGGTATTGAATTGAAGGGGGTTGGTTACAAAAGATTTTCGTATTTAATGCCAAATGCCACGCGATGCCTACTATTCTTTTCTTTCCTACACGTACACATATAATATACTTATCTTTTTTTTTTTTCTTTTTCGTATTGTTAAACAAAAATTAATTTTGATACAATCATAGTATGTATTAATAAAATCTTACTAAAGTAAGATTTTTTTATGCAGGGAATATAATGGTTAAATATTTTTATTTATTTATTTATATGATAATATATAATAAGTTAACAATGTAAGTTTTTTGTTTTTTCCATTATTATTAGAACATTTTTTTTTTTAAATTTGGTTCATCGATCATAATATAAAGTCGTTGTATTTGTACAAGAATGAATGTATTCATTCATATTCCTTAAATAAGAGCCAACCTAAATAAAAACAAGTTCTAAAATAAGAAGTGGGTTGCTGATGTTGGGTTTTAAAATAGGGTTTTGTTGACGATGGTTAACGAATTAAAAAAAAATGCTAACAAATATATTTAGAGCAATTGTAAGATATATAAAGTAAAAAATATTTTATTGTATAGTAAATTTTTTTAATTTATAAAGTATTAGATATATTGAAAATAATTAAATATTTTTACTTTAAACTTCTTAATATATTATTGATCAAAGACAATTCACAAGAGATCATAAATAAAATATATAATTAATTAATACTTAGTATTATAAAATTATTTTGTATAAGTTTAATTGTTATGTATGGGATGTAAAAAAAATAATACAATCATACAATTATATATTATCATATCAATAAATATAAATCTCATTTACAATATCTCAAAAATATATAATTAAATGATAATGTAAAACTCTTTTATATTCAAAAGCACATCACAATTAAACTCATTTCATATTGACAAAGAAAAATACGTACGACTCAATAAAAAAAAATGTTTTTCAGAATTCTTAACGGAATGCCTGAAAATTAGGAAAAGAGAATACCGTTCAAAACTTCAAATCATCTAAACTGCGACCCTGAGATTGTCGTTTCTTCATGTTAGTTCTCTTCCACTCGTGCAAGCAAGAATAAGATTGAGAGTAGTTTTATTACTTGGCTATCATAACCAGCATGGTAATTCCCAATCCATATTTCTTACTTTTAAAAAAATTGGAATATTTGCCATTCTTTATGTCCACTTATAAATATATGTTTCAAAAATTTTCGCAAATCATTTGTCTTGTAAGAATGTTTTATTTCATCTTTATTTTATCTCTTTAACTAAATTTAATATTTGTAATTGATAAAAAGGAAAAATAATTTAATAAAGTTGATTTTATTTATATCTGAGTTGATTTAATATATATCCTAATGCTTGTGAAAAACCTCAAAATATGCTTATAATTTACTTGAGTATAGTATTGTGTATTGTTGTGTGATGTGAGACATGTTCTCTTCCCATGGCCTTGGTGCGTATCCTCTTCTCTACAACAACAGAGAATGAACATAAATATTTTTCCTCATTATGAATCCTCTTACATTTATTGCGTACACTTAACTTTTGAACCACTACTTTGTATCCTGTCGTTGCCGCATAACTTCACCGACATCCCAGTCGTATGTATAATCAAGCAAAATAGCAGAAAAACCAAACTATCGAGTTATTCGAAAATTGGATAATCAATTATGCGTATAAACCTCTTAACAATTGTTTGTTAAAATAAATAAAACCCATTTAATTTAACCATAGCACATACCACTTTTTTTCTTTGTAGTAGTAGTACACAAATTACCAAAACAGAAAGCTTGTGAGTGTTGTTTAACTCACTTAGTCCCATATGCCAGCCATACATTTGTATGCAAAATAAGTATCCTATAATGTCTGAATTTATGGATGATTGATGACGACAAAGGCTCACATAACAGAACACAGGCCAGCATATGATGAATGACCCGGTACCATTACAAAACGGGTACGGCATATGTGTAAGCATCAAATAAAGATTGGCATTGAATGCCTTTCTGTATCTGGACCTAAGTGTTCAACCATGAATGTAAATGCAACTCAAATCTGATTCACCAATTCCCATTCCCCAACCACAACAATAGCGTGCGTGTCACAAACACTTATATTACATTAGAAATTTTCTAGAAATCAATTAATTTACACATATTTAAATAAAATGTTTAAGTATTTAGATTAAATTGTCCTTCAATTAGTTAGAGAAATTATTATGAAAAATTATAATATAATTAATAAAAAGTAAAAAGTTGACAATAAATAAATGTATAATTGAAATAATAATAATTAATATTATTTTTAATTTAATTAAATAATAATTAATTTTTGACAAAATTTTAGATAAAATGTAACATTTAAGAGAGAATGTAGTATAATCATATTCCTTCACATATGTTTAATAAGAATTCAATTGTTATGTGTTATCATTACTAAGTCAAGCCCAAAAGTTTACTTAGTTTTATTTAGATTATTAAATTTAACTCCATGTCATTTTTTAGTTAAATTTGAGTTATACTTCAAATTAACTTATCCTGAGCTAAAGTCATATAATTGTTTTAAAATTTATATATCTTTTCATAATTAGTGATAAATGATTAGAATTTTGCGCTTTAATAATAATCTTTACAAAACACAATGTTATTTTGAATTGATATAATTTATTTTATAATATGTATGATAAAATATCTCCTAAATTTAGTTTATCAAACATAAAACTTACTATTTGTGATGTCTAAATTTTACTATGTTATTTAATTAAATATTGCTCGGTAGAAGTGTGTCCTCGAGAACATTTAACTGACCAAGTAACCATAAGCTGCTGGATGGACCAAATCCCACTTTTCATAATTATGTAACATAACCTGAAAACCTCTCAGTAGGTAGTAAGACGATGTTAACAGTTAATTAATGCACTTTTTGGTGCTCCAAATCAAAATGTTTCATCACTGAAACACTTGTGTCAGCTGCCCTAACAAACTAACCGAAACCTCAAAGGGGGAGGAAAAAATGGGGAATTTGTGTTTTTTTTGGAGTGTTAAAGTGTGAATGAACAATAAATGAGGTCACTAGGCGCGTATGCTGTCGTGTAGACTCCGTGATATATCCCTTCGAGGCTGCAATTGCATTGCATTAGCTCATCATCCATTCTGAATTCTCTGATCGATGCACATAAAATCTTAATCTTGTAGAATACGAAAACAGGACTCTCTGACACACCACTTTCTCATTGCCCTTCACATCTTCCTTCCTATCTCGTTTTTGCAATGCATCCCATCCCATCAGTACTATCAAAACATTAGAAACTTAATTTATAAATTTATTTTTATTAATCACATTTAAATTTTTTTTATTTTATTATTAAAAATATTAAATGAATAAGTTTATTTGTAGATTAATTAATTAAGTTTTTTTAAACATGCTCTTTTCAACACATGATCTTTATATTTTCTTAAAAATTGATTCTCAACTTACTCTATATATTGAATAAATAAAAAGTAGCTACATATAATATTTTAAAATCTTAAAAAAGTAATAATAATTCTTTACTTAGAGTATATACTATCGTTCTTTTCACACCCGATTGTTAGTTTCCGTTTCTCTGACATTTTACAATAACATAAAAGGAAAGAAAAGATATATGCAGGAAAGAAGATACCTAGGGGATTTATGCTAGTTTGCATCTAAGGTTAAAAAATGCAGTACATAAAGAAATACGAATAGACATGGAGATACACAATACAAAACAAGACAAGCCATTTTATAAGTCAAAAAAGAAAAAGAAAAAGAAGAAGAAGAAGAAGAAAGCCAGAAATATGTACTATTATATACTTGCTAAATCCCTATACCATATATAATAAATACATGGTGACAGTGAGAGGAGAGGAATATAAATATATATATATATATATATATGTAATTAATTGAAGTCAAGTCATACACTATTTTTTTTTATTATTATTATTACCAAAATGATGGGAGTCTAACTCTTCCCTTTGAAGTCAAGGATTGAAGAAGTAGTCCCCACACTTGCACTTCCAACTCATGGGCTTGTAGTTAGAAAGGTCATCTCCTCTTGAGTTGTAAGTAATGGCTGCTCCTGAATAATGGCTTCCATGGCTTTGAACTCTAGGAGGTGTAACCGGCACTTGAACCGCTTCACAGTGGCCGCAGTTTCTGCATCTTCCTTCACACTTGGGAGGCCTTGACCCTATCACCCTTACCTTAGCCACAAGCACATATCCCTGCTCCTTTTACAAATTATATTTAGATACATTAATTTAACAACAACGTTACTTACGGCATAGAAAGAATTCACTTCATGGTTCTTGATTTTATTGTACCTTAGAAACTTGAATGGGATTGGAAACTGCCCTTCCTGCATGCATGTTACATACAAACACAAATAAAGAATAAGCAAAAAAAATAGATAAAGGCTTAATTAGGAGGAGTGATAATAAGTAAATAGTGGTTTACCTTCAGCAATGAATAGAGGATGGGAGGAGGAGAATAAAGGAGGAGAGGAAGCAAAGAGAATGAGGCAGTAGTATGTGATGAATAACGTTTGTCTATATTTGTGCCAACAGGCGCTAATTCGAGTGCTGCTCATCTTCTAAGAGGGACTGCAGAAGAATGGCAGTGTGTATGTGTAAGTTAAAACTAGTAAGGAGCTTGGTGGAAGGGTGAGTGAATGAATGAATGAATGAATGAGTGAACGAACGAACGAATGGATAGTGGTAGCTAAGTAGAAAGAGAGAGGTGGCAGTGAAAGGGGGTGAAATTTCTGAAAAAGGTGTCCCAAGATGGGGTCACGCTATTGAATGCGAGGTGATAACCCGTTTTACCCTCCTTTTTTAATTATTTCCCCATCAGTTGATAAATTTGGACGGCAAAAAGGTTGATTTTCAATTTTGGATGTTGAAAGATCACAAATACTTTTATTGTGGTCTTCATCTATCGTGTTTGAAATATATATTCTTGATCACACCCGTACGTATGGTAGTAGTAGCTGGGCACCTCGTTTAAAGAGCCTCCAAAAACAACTAGTTGAATGATTTCGAACTAAGATGTGAGAGCATAGCGGGGAGGGATTCAAAAGTCAGGCACATTAGCTAAGTTACGAACATGAGAATACGAGAGAAAAACCAAAAACAGAGAACGGAGTTCGAAGAAAACGAGTATGATGACAACTTCATTGGTTTCCCTCTTTTATTTTTGGGTTAATTATGTTTTTGGTCCCTGTAAAATTTGAAAGTTTGATTTTAGTCCCTGCATAAAAGTTTTAGTCTCTGCAAAATTGTAAAATTAGGTTTTAGTCTGTGGGGTGGGTGAGAGTTGACTGTGCTGACGTGGCGCTGACGTG
>QANU01043079.1:102048-113008 GCA_003254905.1 Nissolia schottii
GGGTGGGGTCAGAATTGGGTTTGGGACATGGGTCTGGGTTGAGTTTTGGGTTATGCCACATGGCATCTCACGTGGCGCACCGCGTCAGCGCTTCGTCAACTCGGTCAACCCTCACCCCACCCCAGGGACTAAAACCTAATTTTACAATTTTGCAAGGACTAAAACTTTTATGCATGGACTAAAACCAAACTTTCAAATTTTACAGGGACCAAAAATATAATTAACCCTTTATTTTTTTAGTACAAGTGTAGTGGTTCTCAAACATTCAATTTTTTTTCTAAACGTTTCTAGGAGAGAAAAAGCACACTAACCAGTGACACATTTAGAAAATTTAAGTTGTGTGACCTAAATTATATAAGTATAATAAATTTTTATTTTAATGTGAGTGCAATGTTAATTAATTAGTGGAGGCAAGATTCATTATCAAACAAGTACAAAACTCTCAATATATTCATATTTTAGTTTTAGTGAAAAATTTACAAATTTCAGTTGGGGCAAATGCCCCCCACAATTCAATACATGCACGATGCATCTTTCAGCAATAATATGTGATGGCAATTAAAAGAAGTGTATTATTTATATACTATTTCATTTTAAACATTCACAATATCTCACTCACCCAATACATAAGACTCGCTGCACTTTTTTACTTTATTTTTTTCCTTTTTCCACAAGGTGTATAATGTCTTTTCAACTTTTGATGTACAAATATCATCTTTTCAGTTGAAATGAACAACTTTAAAATAATTACATACACAATAGTTTGAAATCCATGGTGAGTCTTATCATGATAGACCACACACTTTTATGTGGATGAATCTTATTTCAGTTTTTCCAGTGTTATGCTAGATTATGGCACTTAAAAAATGTTAATCTTTATATGATGAGGATTATATATTCATCACAATACTTTATAATTACACACAAAATTCTCTTAAAATAAATTCTCAATTGATAAGGTATCCAAACTTAAGGCTATGTTGGGGAGAATGAAAATGGAGAGAGTGATAAGGAGTGAAATGGGGAGTCACACTAAGTAACCGTTGTTTGAAATTCATTCAAGAGGAGAGAGAAAAATGATCATGGAGGGATACCTTATGCTTCCATCGCCTCTCAAAACCCCCCACAATTGATGTCCCTCCTAAATGAGGGTCAAAGAAGGATTGTCTCACAATTGTCCATTCCATACCTTCTTAAATTTGTTTTACATCCAAATAAGAGTGTCTTATTAATGTCTCTTCCCTGCTTATCTCTCCCTTAGAATCCATTAATAACCATGTCCTTCCATCATTTAAAAACATTCAAACATAGCCTAAGAGCCGGGACAAGAATGCATACATAGCTTGGTAGATTTTGTTACTACGGCGAGCATAGGAAACATTAATAATGCATCTCCTTTCCACTGTGGTCTTAGTCATCATCAACTCCGTCTCTTTTGTTACGCAAAGATGTTGGAATGGTGGGTCAGTTAGCTGCTACATAGCTTATTTGAAAAGCTTGACTAGTCTAAGAAATAGTAAGGACCCACTGAATTCCACCGCCGTTTACTATTAGTCATCATGTGCCACTGCTTGCTTTCACTACGAACAGCAAATAACAGGTAGAAGATGAGGAGAATCTATAATGTATCCCATAGATACCCTTTTTCATGCATTCTCTAAATTTACCACTTCACAATCACGGGTGAATGTCATAAATGGAGTGCATATATTCATTAATGACATTTAATATTAACTACATATACTATAAAGCATAAGTTGTAAAAGGAAAATGATGCCAACCTTTGAGCTTTGTTGTCTTGCAACTTTTAAGCTTTATACCATTTAAAAGTTAAACATAAATTATCTTCTTTTTTTTCGCATTAGGGATAACCCAACTATTATTCCACATAATCATCTCAGTTAGTTATATACATTTATAGTCAGTTAAGTTAGTTATCCGTAATTAGTTGGTGACCACTTGTATATAAATTCAATCCTTACATTCAATGACACGACAAATTGAATTCTCTCATTTCTGAATTACATTTCCTCTCTATCATTAGTGCAGAAAATGAGTCATCAAGGGATACAAAAATGTAATTTAAATTTGGGTTAATTATGCTTTTAGTCCCTGTAAAATTTGAAAGTTTGGTTTTAGTCCCTGTATGAAAGTTTTAGTCCCTGCGAAAATTGAAAGTTTGTTTTTACTCTCTGAAGTTGGATGAGAGTTTGATTGTGCTGACGTGGCCGCTAATGGCGCTAACGCGGCATGCCACATAGGATGTCACGTGGCATAACCCAAAATAATAAAACCTGACCCATACCCGAATTGCCCACCCAACCTGACCCGGATTTAATTTAAAAAAAAATACAAACAACCCCCTTTACCAGCCCCCTTACCCGTACCCCCACCCCATCCTCTCATCTCTCTCTCAAGCCCCACCCACCCCACCCCATCGTTGTCTCTCCCCGCTGCTCCTCTCCGTCGCCATCGTCCTCCTTGCCTCGTCGCCTCGCAACCTCTGCTCGCGTTGCTCGCCTCACTGCTTCCTCCTTGCCTCGGCCCAGATCCAAGCTCCGGCCGGCAACCTCGCGACCTCTGCTCGCGTGCTCATCGTGTCGCCTCTGCCTTCCTCCTCGCCTCGGCCTAGATCCGCCTCTCTTTTCCTCTCGCGAGGCTTCCCAGATCTGCTCGTTTGCGTCTCACGGCTTACCACCAGGTCCGCCCTGTGTTCCTTGTGGCTAGCGTTTCTTCTCCGCGCATCCGCCTGCCGCCAGCACCACCGTCGTTCGCCCGACAGCTTGCATTGCTATTGTTGTTGTTTTTTGCTTTGCTGGGTTTCTCATTGGTGGGGTGGGGTGACGGCGGCGATGGGGTGGGTGGGGTTACGGAGAGAGATGAGAGGAGACAGATGGTGGGGTGGGTGGGGTTAGAGAGAAAGATGAGAGAAGAGAGAAGCTGGGGTTAAGGGAAATTTTATTTTTAAATTTAAATCAAACTGAGTTGGGTCATGGGTAAAATTTCAAAATTTTGGGTTATGCCACGTGGGAGGGGCCACGTCAGCGTAGTCAACTCCCATCCAGCTCCAGGGGCTAAAAACAAACTTTCAATTTTTGCAGGGACTAAAACTTTTATACAGGGACTAAAACCAAACTTTCAAATTTTACAAGGACTAAAAACATAATTAAGCCTTTAAATTTTAACCCACGATATAAAGTATTCGATTTTACTTGAGGTGAGATTTCCACATAATCTGATCACTAAAACAGGAGAAAAGGAAAAGAAAACAAAGCTTTTTGTTTCTATTGATATTAAAAAATCAATTTATAAGTTACAGAAGAGCCAAAATTTATTGTACAATGATACACCCCACTCTAGTAATCTACCTTTGATGTTGCCCTACTTCTGTTATCTAAGCCTTCTTCTTCCGGTCTGCAAAAGGTGAGGTGGGTTGGAAAGTCCACAATCACCCCCCTTTCTCCTATCTCTCAATTGAAAAAATTGGCATTACCCTGCCCCAATTAGGAGAGGGCAATATGGGAAAATTCTATAACTGAAAGTTATCAACCATATGTTGGACCACATCTGCTCCATTAGAATTGAGGCAGTAAGTACTCACCTGCACATAAAACAAAATTGAAGCACGCATAATGTTGTTAAGACTTGAGACAACTGGTATTTTATAGTATGCCACCCTATCACTGTAGATTGTCAAAAGATACAGAAAATAATGTGATCTTGTAAGACCAAATGGTCCTGCTAGTGTTTAAATTTTTCTTTTTATCTAGAGTATCCCTCACTCGACAAGTGAGAGACTAATGTTATGAGGGACGGTCAAGTGCACAAGTTGGCATGACCCCTCCTAACGGTGTTTTTTTCATGCACAATTACATGTTAATTTTGAAGTCGAATCCAGGATTACATGCCTAAAGGACTCGAGCTAAATGGGATTTTGACTTGCCTGAATGGTGCTATGCGCGAGAAACTTCTGGATAGTACCCTTGAAGCTCACATCAACACGATCCCAGCTCAATGTTGTTAAGCATCTGATCATTTCCTCTGCAAATTGTTGTTACACAACCATATTTTAGTAATGAATGATCCAAAGTATAAATAATCACTTCTTCATAATTTAGAAATATAGAATGCATATATGATTCTCAAGGTTCTTAATCATTAGAATTTAGAAGACACTCTAAGTGGATCTAAGTGCCCTCATAAATACATCTGACAACTCAGTTCTGACAAAATTACTGTTTGTCTAGCAATTTTATCATCAACATGTACAAGATGAAGTTCATCCATTTAGAAAGGCCAAAAAATACCTTCCATGTGATGTTTACCGGATCCACTATTAGCCACTTCGGGTTCAGTAGGAAATTCCTCAGGAACTGAATTGGAATTTGCTCTCTCAACATTTACAACATGGCGGTAACTCTCGTGTCTCGAAAGAAGCTGGCGCTGAACAAAAACACTAGTCAGATCATACAATTTACATATATATATAATGTATTACTGTGCCGCAGGAGCTTAATTGTTATTAATTAGTAAGTAATTACCTTTGGAAGCTCGTTTCTGCGCCTTATAGATGACGTACACCATCCAACAAGCTCTATTTAATAGTCAAGTTGTTCAGTTAACAATGTAAGCACTAAGGATACAAAGAGTGATAAGAAAATACCGAATATGGTATAGATTTTAGTGAATAAAACAAAAAAGGATACTGTCATTACGAACATTTGCATAGACAACGCGGCGTTTGAAGGACCGCAAAGCAGACCTGTAGAAAAAGAAAGAGATGTAATGTAATCAGTTGTTTGTTCATGACTGACAAAAGTCATGAATCATGATCAGTTAAATACATTTTTGGAAACCAATTGCTTATTTTTTAAAAAGCTGTCTCAGAAAGCTTTTGATCATAAGTTGTTTTGAACTCAAACCAAACATTCACTACGTCGCAAGAACTTGATCTATCCAAACTGTGACTCTTACATGAACTTAAGGTCTTCAGAGTCATGAACCATTTGAAGAAGAAGAGGAGGCTTTCCTTTGGAACCATCAGTTAAGAACAGATGTTTTCCTGTTTTACCAAAAACCCCAGCAACACGAGCTGTTGCTTTCTCCGCAAGGCGAAATCCACAGAACATTGGAACCTGAAGTGTGCCAAATTGCAAAAACATAACATGTTATGAAGCCGATATATGCACTAGGATGCAGCACACTGCTATTTAATCACGCATAGTAAAGCACTCAAATCATGTCATTAGTGATGGAGTGAAGAAGAAATGGTCGAAACCACCGGCATCTGAAATTTATTGGACCTCAACTAGTTCAACTTGAGCCTAATCAGTCCACTATAGAGGTTAAGTTATCTCAGGCCATGATTTTGTGAAGCTGCGAAAGAATTACCTGCTTATGCATTCTAGAACCAAGGTGCGGCGTCGCAGAGGTAATGAAATTTATGGGCTCCAGTCCTGCAATTTTGCCTTCATATTTGCTCCTATCATGACATTCTTGATCTGAATTATGAATTTCACTATGTCCATTTCCATTCTCATGAGAAAGTTCCATTGCCATGTCTCTCCCATAGAGCTTGGCTATTGCATACCTTGCAACCAAGCCACCCAAAGAGTGACCTACAAATGAAATTCTCTTAACACTCGGGTGACGTTTTATAACCGATACAACCTGAGAAAAAAAGGGGAAGACGCAAGAAAAAAAAATGGTCTTTAATCTTTCTGAGTTTGATGCAACTGAGTTGAAGCCAAATTAAAATCTCATATTGAATGGAGGAAGCCACAACAGAAAATGCAGTTGCAATGAAGTAGTGAGAAGATAAATACTTTGAATGTCAAAGATATAATAAACATACCTCCTTTGCTAATCTATCTCCCATTACATCAACACCATCAAATGTCAACATTCTGGAATTACTTTCACTGCCTGCATTGCACAATGTTGATGCATTCCATTAAATTATGGAAGACAGTTTAGCTGTGAAAAAAATGCAATAGAGAATAGCATGAAGATATAGTTTAAACTGCACAATAGTGGCTCCTAAGAGCTAAGAAACAAATTTCACCAATCATAAAAGAAGTCAACCAGCAGTAATTGGCTCAGATATGTGGTTACTTCATAATGAAAATAATAAGGGACACAGAGTATGGTTTCAACCAAAATCTACATATTAAAGGTCCATTAGATTGTATCATAGTTAAGCCTCTCTTACATACTATTTATTACCAAAAATTCTTAAGAACCATAATTATTCCACTTCCCTCACCTATCCCGTCTGCAGTTTTCTTTTTCAGCCAGAGGATTTCTTGGATAGGCACAAAAACTAAGAATTTTCATTTAGGCATACACACAAAAAATGTGGGTCTCACTTATGTGACAGTTTGCATAATATATCCCTAGTGTTACAAGTCTATATTCAAAAATATCAAAGTAAAATCCTAAAGAACATAAACAAGCAGACTATATAGTCACTATATAATTATTGCTAGATTATGATAGTAAATGTCATAACTCATGAATAATGAAACCACTGCAGTAAGATTCTCCCTCCATGTTTTAGAACTCCAAGCAAGAATCCTTATCCTCCAAGCTATTTCAGTACTAAATTGATATAAATGCAAATGAGGTGAACAGGGGTCAAAGGCAAAACCCAGCATTATGCATTGCCATAGCCCGGTTGAAAATTGTAATAGCTTTAATTACTGTCCATTGAAAGTGTAAAAGTTGATTGGATGACTTTTCAAGTTGTGAGAGAGAGAGAGTCAATTGTTTTTACTTATGTGGTAAAATTTGATTGGATAATATTGTAAAACTACATAGCAATTAACCTCAAATTGTAACTATCTGATAAATTGAGATTCCTTGCACTGATTGATTTAACAATACTATGCACTAATATGATGATATTCCTCAAACAGTTGCAGACAGAACACAAAAGACAAAAAAAGGAAGCTACTAGGAATATTAGTGTGAGGACTTACAATGTACAACAGCATCGCCTGGATACCTTATTAGAAACCGCTTTGCAGCAAATTTCCAATTCTCAGCGCTGCAATTAATATAGAGGTATCAAATAGCTATTAGCTACACATTACTGCTAAACAAACACATTAATGACGCATAACCACACGACTGATTGTTACAATTTCGCTACATCGCATGTTTTCAAACCACACAGCTGGTAGAGTAGTAGATGCAATTAATCAAGCTTCACAAACATCATTGGAAAATGTGATTTAGTGCATGTTTGGTCTTCACGCGGGATCACCCAGAAGTGAATATTTCTGGTTTCTAAAACTCCAGAATCAATTAAACCAAACATGTTATTAATCATAAAGTCAACAAAAACTAGAAGCAGTTAAGGCAGGTAAAGGAACCAAACCTGCCTATGAGACCATTAACCATGATGATCAAGTGGGTTGGGTTGGGTCGTTGAGAGGCAGAAGCATCAACAACCTCCATATCAAAGCTCTCCCCATTGGCATCATACTCAATCCTAAAACAACCAAACTTTGGCAAATAACTCTTTTTCTTCTTCTTATTAGTATTCCCTCCTCCCTTCCTAGTTTCATCGTTGTTGTTGTTGTTGTTGGTCCCAACCTGACCAACACCTCCTTGTCCTGAATCCTCTGAAGCCATAGTGTTACTGTTGGAGAGCAATAATAAAGAAACGATGGAGCAAAGAGTGATAGGAAGCGCTTTAAGTAGTTATTAGGATGTTAGAGAAAGCATATCAGAGTGCCTTTGATTTGAACAGAATGGACTGACACAACACACGAAGCTGCCTTCCCTTGACATTTTATTTTTGGTTCAACTTCCTTGACTATGAACATTTCCATTTTCATTCGTTGATCTGGTTTTGAATATATTAAGATATTTTAATATTTTAATATATTGTAGATTATATTTAAATTGATTTAAATTAATTCAGTTTGTTATTAGGTTTATTTTTTTATTATTATTCTGATTTTCTGTCTAACCTATAAATAGGTGTTAGTTCATTTATATTCAACAACACAAGATTAACAAATATTTCTCTTCTAATATTTTCTTTGTCTTTCTCTCTTGTTTTCCTGTGCACCCACCTGACAACCTGACCTACTTCCCCAAATTTTCTTGATAGTCTATAATAAACTAATAATTAACCTTGTGTGTGTTTGTTTTATTTATAAGTTATCTTGGTAAAATTGATGCATAAATATATTTATAATTGTGTCAATTTTATCAAGATGCTCCGTAGATAAATAGAGTAAATTTTGATTTTTTTTGACCTTTCTAGTTTTCGATCTACCTCATCTGATCTAATGTAATCTTTATGGTTAGAAAAATGTCACGTGGGATGATGGCATGGACTGTGAAATGGAAATGTCTGATTCCACATGAAGTTTCAGCTTTCTTCGTATACATTAGCATTATTAGCATTATATTCCACCTCATTAGATCCCTTACAAATTTCCATGTGCCTTCTAGAAACCAGAAATAATTGAATTCTTTTACCTCTTGATAGAAAGAAGTCTCTAGAAAGAAAACAAGTTGAGACGTAAGTCTTCTCTAATGTTTTTCATTGAAGACAATATTTATGTTCCTACCTACCCCTAAAATAAATATATATCTGTGCATGGAATGCTGCTAATGCTACGGACAAATTGGGTGGAAAATTCAAAAGGCATAGCTTCGGTTTGATAGGGTTGCTTTACCTTTTTCTTGAGGAACAAAGGAAGGACAGGGGTTAATTTTAACTAATGGTTATTTACTATATTGTCTGACATATTTGTGGGTGATATTTAGTGATTGCGCAATCCATGAGGCTAGCAAAATAATATAACCAACCTAGAATGTTTTTCTTTTGAAATGCCTATCAGTTTATATAAACTAAACATATAAATATATGTAAAAAAATTATTTTGAAAAGTTAGCACTTATTTACAAATAAATAAAAATTAAGCTAATAAAAAAATTAATTAAATGAATTCAGTAACAATATTTAATGATGGATCTTACATGTCAAGATAAATTTACTAGCTCAAGACCTCTCTCTTTTCAGACATTATATTTCTAGATTAGTCAGTGACCAAAATTTTCCCCCCTAGATTAGTCGAAGTTACGCAGGGATGGGGATTGACCGATCAGTAACAAAACATCTTTGAATAAAGCAACAAAATTTGAGGGATAAGAAAAAAGCTTAACAATACATTGTCTTAAAAACTTTTAAGACAATGTTTTTATAAATACTTATTTTAAGTGGATTTTTGATTGAGAAATTTAGACATCGAAGACCGAACCATACATATATTAGTCTTAGATTGTTATGGTGAATATGATGTGATGGTTTGGGTTGCTCATGAGTTGGATTGGATCCGATCCGATCAACATGTCTATTCGACCACCAATTTGATTGACAGATCGGTCAGATCGGATTGCTACTTTTTGACGAAATTATCCAATCTGACTTAATCCAATAGTAAACGGGTAGGATTGACAGATAACCATTTATTTTTTAATTTATTTTTTTGGTAAAAACTTGTCCCATAATTCAAAATTCAATTCACTACACATAAAAAGCAAATAAATATACATATCTATTGTCTCATGATGACTACAAACAAAACAGAAAATCAACACTCGACAAATCCAAACACCACCACACCCAACAACCACAATCAAACCCAAAACACAACACACCTACAGAATCAGAGGCTGAGAAAGAAGCAAAAACAAAATCCATAAACTAAACCCTAAGCTGCAAACACATCATCACATAAACCACAACAAAATAACAACAACAACAACAACAACCCACAAATTATGAATCCTAACCCCAAATCACAACTAGCAACCACCTCATGGCCACCCTACTACCACCCACCAAACCACAAAAATCCTCCCACAAACCCTCAATCCCATGGAACCACGAACACAGAACCTAAACCTATCATCACCTCACCAGCAACCATCCATCCATGGCCTCATCACCAAACCACCAACACCTATGCCTGCAAAAAAAGAAAAAGAGAAAACATAACCCCTAACCACCACCAAACCACCACATCCAACCATCAGAACCTGAATCTAAGCAACCTTAACCACCAGCAACCAAAACCCTTTCTCACACATGCAAAACATATCAGATCTAGAGAGACGGATTTGAGAACTTGAGAGTGAGCTCGAGGGAGAGTATAGCCCAAGGTATAGAAAGTGAGACAGATCCACGAGGGATCCAGTGTGAGAGCTGGCGAAGCGGACGGAGAGTAAGCAATGAGAGAACTGAAATGAGAGTGACTAAGTGAGAAAACTCAAGAGAGTGAGAGACGAGAGAATCAGAGATAGAGATGATAGATTAGAGATTAGAGAATATGAGAATGAAATGAGACTCTGAGAGAGTGAGACATGAGAGACAAGAGACGGAGATAGTGAACTGAGAGTGAGGCCTTGAGGGTTTGAGGGATAGGGAAAGGAAACGAGAGACGAAGATTAGAGAGTGAGAATGTGAGATGACGAGAGAGTGAGAGGAAGAATTAGGGAATTAGATTAGGCATTAGGGATTTTTTATTTATTTTTAATTATTCAGTCTGGTCAGATTTGGCGAATTTGAAATTTTCAAATCCGTCATCCAACCCTTTGAATACTTCTTATTTTGGGTCATCTGACCTTCTGACTTGTCAGCGTATCCAACTAAATCAGTATGCATCGGATTGGACAAATTTCGTGAATCAACCCGATCCGTGAGCAACCCTAGTGATGGTAATGAAAATAATAGTAGAGATAAAGACAACGACAATAATTATGGTGACAATATTAGGGCCATAACGAAATGGGCCTAGCCTATACGATGTTTGGGTCATAAAACGAGCCCGGTCTATACTCATTTTTGGGCTCTTGCCGTTTTCGCCGAACCCACATGGTTAGCCCATGTACCAATTTTTTTATTTTCTTTTGGGAACAGATTTTATCTCTCTGCCCC